>JAHPZR010004940.1:0-27195 GCA_019787425.1 Platygyra sinensis
AATTTATGGCGTTATTTAGCGCGCCCGCGTGCACGCGCATATTGAAAACATAGCGGATTTGCCTTGATATTGAGCGCTGTCAGTTGGAAAATGGTTATAGCTCACCAACGAGCACGGGCACCCCAACTTTTTTTTCAGTCATTGTAATCAACTTATCATAAACTTTGCTTGAGGAAAGACTGATCTGATTCCTATTGCTGAAAATTGAATAAATAACGAAAATAGCAGGTAAACTGTGGTCTTTTCTATTTTGCTGTATGGTAACCATGTCAAGAAATTGGGTTAAAATTTTAATCAAGAATTCAGCTTTCTGTCTAAATCAAACTTAAAAGGTTTACTTGTGTCCGATACAATGCATTGACTCCAGTTTAATTCGAGTTCTCATGAGTCTAGGTCACAAAAATTTACAATAATTACTGGGAACGCGTTCTTGTAAAAAGCATTAAATAATGCAAAAATGGGTCATTTTCAATGCCCCAGTGCTCCTTAATGAGTATGGGCACTCCCCTTTTTTATTTCAAAATTGAAGTTCTCATATGATAAATATTCAGTGGGCAAAGTTTGAACGAAAATCTATTGTCAGTTTTATTTCAGGGGAATTACCTTAAGCCAAGTAGCCACGTTTTCATCGTTATCGAAAAGAAAATCAACAAAAGCCCTTCACAAATTTTGTTAACGGTAATTTAACATTGGTTTGAACTTGGGATCCAATTATAACGCAGATCTGAAGTAGGATTTTGATGTAAGGTTCAGGTCATAAATAGGGTTTCGAATTTTTGGTCAGGTCATAAATAGGATGAGGGTTTTGTAAAGTGGGCCGCACATCCCCACCCAATTTTTCTGGGAGTAACCCCCCGGGTAAAGTGAAAACATAGTGTTAACATGTTAGCAATCATAGAGACATTTTTTGGAGTGAGATTGCTCTGAACACTGTAAATACTGTAAGTTCGCTTGCCAACCTTTTACCCTAAGTTCTGATCCCTTGCTCATTGAAAACAATTGCCCTGTCAGTGGTTCCTTGCCTAAAGTGACCTGTAGTCTTGACAGTCAATCTCGTATACTAATATTGCGTCACGTCACCTTGCAAAACTGCTAAATTCTGGTTTTATTTGAAGAAATCCAGATTCATTTTAATCGATTATACAGTTGGAAAGAAACGAGCGAGTGGGGATGTTTATGTATTCATATATGTCGTGTTTGACTAATTTGGTTTTGTATTCTTACTGGAGATAATATTGTGTAATCACGTTTTGTCAAAGCAGAGGCCATTTGCCAGTCTCGGACGTACTTTTCAGCACAATAACTGTCTTCATCATTTTTCCTGTAGATTATTGCCAACCTTAAAACATCGATCGAGGAAAAAGACAGGTACGCAGCTCTTGATTTAATGGCGAAAATGTTTTATGGTTGTCTTCGTTTCGTGTGAATCATTGGGATGGTTAAAACACAGAATCTTGAACCTGTTGATTTGACAAGTCAAGTCAATTTTATTTCAACTCACACTGAATACTATAATTAATACAAATTAGGGCTCTAAAAATATAAAAATCGAGAGATTTGGAAGGGAAAGAAAGTGACAATTGTAGATTCATTTGCAGAGTTTGGGACACCTAAATAGTTCATGGAACTAACCGAGTAGGGGACCCAAAACAAGAATATGAGTAGAAGGAATTGGATACAAAATAGTTGTTTTAGATAAAAAGTATTACTTCATTGATTAAATAGCAGTCAAGATAAAATAACCGTAAAAACATTAGGAACAATAATAGTAATATAACTATCGATCATAGAATTCTTAATATGACGACGAAACTGGAAAACGACTTGATTTTCTTAACAGCAAGAGATAAAGAATTCCAAAGTTTAGGACCAGACCGTGTGCTTCCTGGAATTTTTCGCATGTATCTGTAGCGTGCAAACCATTGATATTGTCAAGGATAGTTGAAACCGAATCTTATACCTCTTGAGAATGACGTGAAAAATGTACTTCTCACTTAACAGAGAGATTCAGAAACTGGAAAGAAGACTGAAGGCTATAACGCAAAAGGTAATGCCTTCCTTTTGTTTGTGTCCTTGTAATTTGAATGTTCTGTCCTAGTCGAGAAGAAACGATAAGGCTTAAATTTTACTTTGGGAATTATCTTTTTTCAGAATGAGATGCTTCAAAAGACTGCAGAGATGTACGAGCACGATAAAAAAGAACTGCAATACGAGGTATGAAGGACCCAATAACTATTGTTACAGACTCTCGGGAAAAACAAGCAGAAAATGAGGTCACGCTCCATACAGCAATACTTGATAGTAACTGAGGGTCATTGTTGCGCTTCTTTTACTCAGGCGATGACTGAGTAGACGATATTCCCAAAACAGTTACAAATCCACACTTGCTTGCGTGAAGAGGCTCTAGATTATTATTTATCAGTTTTGTTGACTGTCCTAATCTCGACTTGGTATTTCCTTCCTAGCTGGATGATCAAAAGAAAAGAGCTGATAAGGAGAAAACAGACAAAGTTAAAATGCGTCAGGTCAGTTTAGTTGTCCTTTTCTGTTTATATTTGTATAGTCAGCTTTCTTCTTCGATGCCAAATGCAATACGTTTTGTGAGGTGTGTTACGAGATTCAGACTCGTCATTTTGTGTGATCTTAACCGGGACGCAGAAAACAAACTTATTTTAATTACTACTCTTTGTTAGTAGTAGATCAAGCTTAGCTCTACAAATTATGACATCAACTTGAAGGCAAATACTATATTCAGCGCTCCAAGCTCACTTTTTCAAAAAGTCGCCTTTTGGCGACCTTTAACTGTAAAATGAGCACCATCACCCGACTTTCGCCAGAATTTTGGTCGCCAAAAATTTTTTCCACTCGCTATGGCGACCAAAATGGTCGCAGCTTGGAGCTTGGAGTGCTGATATTCCCTTGTTAAACACAATTTTCACTATCTGTTCTTGATTTTCAGGCCTTAAAAGGAGTTGTGTCACAAGAAAAGGGAAAATGGGAACGAGAATGCGTAAGTCCGGATTCTAACTTAGTGCCTGAGTTTATCGTTTTTCAGTTCTTTTTTATACTTCATTGTCATTGAGTGATTTCAGAATAAGGGATTACCACAATCGATGTCGACGCTGCACCAGAAGAATTTATTTATTTCTAAACTTATTCTAACTCCATGACTTGTACATTTTCTTTTTTTGCTTTTCATCAACTGTGAAAAGGTTATAGTTACCACCGTTTTCGTTGATACGCGACTTTCGAAAACAAAACACCCGCGGAAACGTTTCCAAAATTTCCGTCAATCATACATGTTATCGACAGATCGGAACGAAATCCACCAATAACAGCCCGCTAGCATGACGTAAAGAAGGTCTGAAGGTCACACTAGTGGCTGTGTTTGGTGGATTTCGATCCGATGTGTCGATAACACGCAAGACTGACGGAAATTTTGGAAACGTATCCGCGGGTGTTTTGTTTTCCAAAGTCGCGTATCAACGAAAACGGTGGTAACTTAGCCTTGACTAGAGACACGATTGTAATGAACAGTGAAATCTAAGTTTATCAGTGTTTGTAAAAGCCTTGTATATCGTTCTATTCAAATCTTCGTAACTGCATATCCAAACGTTTCATAACCTTGTTCTTGTTCAGTCAAAACGCGTCAAGGACAAGGAGATGGAGATGCAAGCTAAAATGTGGCAAAAGGATGAAAAGTTAAGACAACTCAAGGAGATCGTTCAGGTTTGTTCATCAAAGTGTAGCTCGACAAGTCTTTTCATCCCATTTTGCATTCCTTCTCTCTTCCATGCTTTGTGTCCTCGCAACTTTTCGAACGCCTGTCACAAGGCCAGGAAAATCTTTCGCCAGCATCTTTCAGTGGCGTTTCCCCTTTGGAGACTGCTGCGTTGTTTTTGTGGGAACGGGTGCCTGTAAAAAGCTAACTTCTCCCTGCCCCCTCCATCTGGCGTAGCTCCTTGTCTATCGAGAATTCCTAGTTTCCCTTCACTCCCGACTTTGCGACATGGTGCTGAGACTAGAGTAGCTTGTGCGAATGGACTCCTTCTTCCCTCAGCTCTTCTAAGTCTCGAGACAAAGTGAGGATATTTGCTGAACATTTGTTTTCTGTCCTTAGAACATGCCGACCAATGGCACAAGAACTGCAACTCGTGTCCAGACCAGGGCTGCGGCAATGTCAAGGTCAAAGTCTCCCCCGCCGCCTGTGGCCAGAAAGGTAATAGTATCATCAACAGACTTACCTCCTGAAGGGATTTCAAGTGCTTTTTATATATTATATTAAATTACGTACCTCTGTTTCAGCCCCCTATTAAATCTCGCCACAGACGATCCAAGTCATCAGATTGCTGGATAGAGCACAAACCCCCAACGCATTTGGAAACAGGTATTGTAACTGGGCATGCGATCAAATTGTTCTATCAATTCTGTTCATGTTCTTTGCGGTTGAATAAATGGTTTAGCTCGGGGTATTGTTGCAAAGATCTGTTGTTGACGACTGATGTTTCTTCAACCTGAGAGCTGGAAGTCATATTCAGAGTTGATAGAAACGTTGACAACCAAATTAAGTGGTAACCAATACAAATGCCGCTAAAAGCAGGTAAGACAAGAATTCATCATACGGCTTTGACAGCAAGGTTTGTAATACTTCTCCAAACTTGTATCGTTCTTTGATGACGCCTCTATGTTAGTGTATGTTAGTTCATGTATTTATCTCCGCTTTACGTTATTCCTAACCTTCCTTTTGTTCGTTGCAGATACGGTTCTTAAACCGCAAATTAAGAACAAGAAAACAGTGAGCAGACCCGCGGAAAAGGATTTCAAAGCAACTAACGTAAGCACACGATATTCTTTTCATCAAGCGTCAGGATTTTTATAACTCCTGGTAGACAAGGCAGTTTTCATTGCCGCAACTTACCTTAACTCTCGCGAGACAAGTTGTGAAACGAGTGTTACGCATAATCATGCAGTGGAAACTACTGTATTTGTTTTTTTCTAATTGGCGACAAACTGTGATCGCGCAAGTGACTCGGGTTTTGTTTTGTTCTCGTGCAGGCCACAAACTATGTGTTATCTCATCAAGAGGAAGATTCTGCCGGCGAAATCGAGACTAAGTTGATTAAAGTGAGTTTTGCTAGTCCTTAATCGTTCAAGGGCGAACAAATAACACTATCCAAGAAATAACGCTCGAACAAAGTCTACTACGCAAGTCACTGGATAGTAGTTTAACTGTTGGATAATGCCATCCGCCCTTTGAACAACCATGCATGCTTTTTAAAGGGGCATTGTCACGATATTTGGCAACTTTATAAAAGGCTATAAGGTGCCTTCGCATCAATCGAATTCCAAAACTAATGATCTAGTTTTGTTTTTGAAGACTATTTGAAGTTACTGAAGCTGTTTCCTGTCGCCTGTCGTTTCGGATGGCATGGATGGAAATGGATTGAAATTTGAAAAAATTGGCAATTTTTTTCAAGTTTTGATGCCATGTGTTGGAAAAATCCTCAAGAAATTTATTATGGTTAGCCCTCTCTGATAAAATTAATTTGATATCTTCGTCGTAGCTTTACAGAAGCTTTTTGTTTATGATTGAAGCCTTAGTTAAAGTAATGATTTTAGCACAGAATTGACCTAAAACACCAAAATCCTCGTGACACTGCCCCTTTAACATAGAACAAAAAGGAGCTGGGGTTGGCTTGTCTTGTAGCCAACGAATACAGCCGTCTGCTATCCTTAACGGCCAGTTGGGGCAAACCCGGCCGCTGGGAACGATCGAATGTGGTCTTATTCGCAGGCCTTTTGTATTACGTAAAGTTCTCTTTTCCACAATGATTACGGTAAAGCTGCAGCATACTTTGAGCGTTGAAGGCGTGACATCTTCAGTTCAACTTGCGTCCCAAGTGTAAGCTCGCCATAATTTTCACATTTTAAAGATTCTGCATACAGTAATGTATAATAGTTATATGATAGTTTGTGTTGTAAGCAACGTCGCGAACCTACTGTACCAAGACTGATGATGTACGTGTATTATGATGTACGTGAGTTTTTACCCCTGTAATGATGTCCGCAGGGAGACGTGTACAAGTCCGTGGGAGGTGGTCATTGTATCCAGTTTACAGAAGTAGAAACTTTAAAAACAAGATCTGACGAACTTACAAGTCCAGGAAGGTACGTGTCAGGCTATATATCTTGTCAAGATTTAAGATATGAAAAGTTTCATGATAGTAGAGCTTAGTTCTATCAAACGTTAAAGTTACCAAGCTTCAGTTAAATATTTTAGAGATATCGGAACAAGATCGGAAAACAGCTGCTATTAACTCAATTCATTTTAAGAAGTAATGCATAAAAAAAAAAACAGGGTCACTTTATTATTTTTTTTTTACCCCTTATTTTTCAAGAAAGATTCAAACTGACAATCGGGTTATTAATTTACTATGACAAAAATCATGACATGTTAACGTAATATAACGTAATCTTTACTCAAGATACAGAAAAAGTCAAAAACTGAATGTTGCGAGATGGTTCTTAATTTTTATATACACAAGAAAACGTTTTGCCTGGGATTGTCTAGGAAAAAGGCAAGAACAATTTTGTACTTCTTGGAAACCCGTTTGTTCGTAACGCATAACACGTGAAGGTACTTACAGGGTTCGTACAGGTCATGGAAAACCTGGAAAGTCATGGAATTTTACAATTTCATTTTCCAGGCCTGGAAAGTCCTGAAATTTAGGTGTAGGTCATGGAAAGTCATGGAAAATCAGTATGTTTTCTATGAATGAAAGGCATTAAGATCCAAAGTCGAAAAATTAACTGGCGAGTCCAAAAATCAAATGTAATTTCAGCTGAATAAATGATTGTTTTGACACTACTGCCGGAGGGCAGTAGCTTAACTTAGGTCATGGAATATTTCAAAAAGTCATGGAAAAAGTCATGGAAAGTCATGGAATTTTGATGGGTCATAAGTGTACGAACCCTGTACTTAACTCTGTATACTTGTGTCTTCTTCGTCCTTAACGTTTTGGTTTTTTTGGAAACAGAAAACGCCGTGCGTCTGATTCAATCGATGATGAAAGTCATTCAAGCTGGACCGATGTAGAAACAAGGGTCAGTATTACCTGATTGCCATACCTCGCTCTCTTTTTTTTTGGTATTATATTAAATCTACCTACTTACCGGTACATGTAAACTTTCTTTGGTTTCAGTGTTCCACAGCTATTGAAGGCAGACCGGGTTTGGCCCCAAGCTATTGTCACACAACATCAAAGTATGTACAGTAACGAGTGGATGAATCAATAAACATTACTTCTGTGCCAATTTTTTTTTTCCAATCTGAGAAACCAGTCATCCCACAACGGTGAACGTAACAACATAGAAAACTTGCTTCCTTGGATGTGTATTGATCCTTTGAATGAGTTCATTTTATTATATAGACACGAGTGTTTTACTGAAAAATATACCACTCGTAAAATTCATAAATATTACATCCGGGACCCGAGTGGTTTATTTTCCATAATCTCACACGTGAGTTTATCGGTGATTCATTCATATCAAGTTTGTCTCTTAAATTGTACTTAAATTCGTTGGTGTATCATCGAAACATCTTCAGGTCTTCCTCGAAAGTCTTTGGCAATCTTCGGAAATTTTCGGAAATTCTTGAAAAATGTTCGGGAGCGCTCGTCTGGCCTTCGGAACAATTTTGGAAAATCTTCGGAAATCTTCGGGAAATCATCAAAAACGCCGTCATCAGCATGTCTATATAATAAAAAGAACATTACACGGCGGCTTGAAGATATGAATTTTATTTTCTCGTGGCAAAAGCAATATTTTACTCGCTCGCTGCGCTCGTTCGTAAAATATTGTTTTGCCACTCAAAAATAAAATTCATATCTTCGCGCCACCGTGTAATATCCTCTATTTCCTCTAGCTTTATTCGTCAAGTATTTTAGTTCATTTTCAGAGTCCGAATTTGGTGTTCATAGTGGAGTCCTCGTTAGAAGACCCCAGTTTCATCGTTTACGTAGTTTAATTTCACCGAAGTTGGCGGTGGCACAAAAAGCATGTGATTTAATAGACCCGGTCACATGGTACAAAATTACATATACTGGTTAGCAAGTTGCCCAGTGGGACTTCCAAAACAAAGGAAGGTGCATTGTTTTGGAAGTCCCACTTGGCAACTTGCTTACCAGTATGTAATTTTGTGCCATGTGACCGGGTGGTGCAAAGGGCCTATTATGGTGATAGTTACTACAGAGGGTATAACTGTAATGGAAAAAGCGATCACTTTTGGCGACAAGAACCCTTATCTAGGAAGAGAATCTTACTTGCTTTTGCTTTCATTCCTCAGGAAAAAGAGGCCTTGAAGAGGGACTTTAAACAGAAGTTGCGTTTCTTTGTTAAATTGCCATACCCCCAAGCGATGACGAAAACCTCCGACTGGACTCATGAATTGCACTCGTTTCGTCAAAGCTATGAATGATGGGTGTTAACAGCATTTATTTCCCCGTTGTTCAAATTAATAGTTTTAATGAACACTGCAAATGTTAAATGGTAATGTTCATCGCCTCGAGAGATCGTAATGGTTCTCTAGTTCAGTGCGTTTGCTTGTAAAAAATCATGGACTCTTATCAGTTAGCAGTGTTCCTATTTTTTAATAATTGTTTTCATTTTAGTAACCTTTTTTTTTTCATTGATAAGTAGTCTCTGTAAAAAGCCATAGGTCATAATTAATAAATATATTTACATTTCGCTTAGTCTGTAAATTTATTTGGGCGCCTGATTTTTTGTTAGAATTAAGAAATCATTGAATGTATTATATGCAGTGCTCCGTAATAAGGGCGCCTAATCTTGAAATAAAACCAATACGGTGTCGTCACCTCATGATTGTTTATTTTAATTTTCCCTTGGTTCGTCGTTGTGTTATTTTTTTTAGTGGATATGTTTGGGTTGAATTTAACTTGGCTCCAGAGATTTAGAAAGAAAAATTGGAAAAAAATTAATACAGTTGGACTTGGAACTCCCCGCTACGTTGAAATGAAATCAACTTCCCTCAGGCTTAATGTAAGATCCAGACCGAGTTTACTCCCGTCAGTTGCATTGTGGCCCAAGCTCGAAGAGCGCTACAATGGGCGACAAAAGTGTTAAGACACTTGGTAGTAAAATTCGATTTTTGAGCGGTTAGTCACATTCCCCCCCCATCCCCCCCATAACAATGTTGATTTTTCTTTTTCTTCGAGTGCACAGACCACAGCGCCTATACAACATTGAATTGGGGGCTGGGGGTATCACAGAATTAACGCTAGATGCAAATAAACTAAAACAAATGCTTAAGTATCAAAAAACGTCATTTCCTAAAAGTGTCTCGACTACTTTTGTCGCTCAGTGTAGTCTCCTTCGCAGCCGCTCGGGCTGGAGTCACGCAACGCTCCCCGTCTAAGCAATTTCTATATTTTCATGTTTAGGAATCACTTCAAACGGGCTGCCTGTTCTTTTGGACGTGGCTGGTGAAATAAACCAGTCCTTAAGCCCACACTTTCTATGAATTTTTTACAACTTGAACTATTAATTAAAGTGATCCCCATCATGTCTTCGCACACACCGCATGGTTAAATAATGTTACAGACGGACCGTTATTTTTCTGGATGTGGGGTGTATGGAAAATATTGAAAAATATTGATTGCAGGGCCTAAAAAGACAAAATAAATTGCTTGCAAACATGATATGTTATAAACAATAGTTTGCATAGAGGTCAGAGAAACTTGTAACCTATAAATGAAAAAAACTTTCAAAACTGAAATGAAGACCAAAAGTATGTAGTTGGGAGTAGCAAGAAGTGACAGGCCTAGCTACGCAATTTCTAACAGTGGAAACATTTACATGTAAGCAGTGTAGTCTATATATTTGCTCTGACGAACGTTTCATTTAAGGATCATGTTTCTTTTTCAAAGGAAATGATTGGTGGCTCTGTAAAGATTTGCTGTAGAAAAGGTTGATTTTGTATCAAGTGCCATTTCCCACTATGGTTGATATTGTGTTACAAAAGGCAAGATTTGTTTTGAAGAACTATCTTTACTCTGGAGAGCTGTTTCCTTTCGGTAAATTTAATGTCTGATAGAAAGAACTATCAGATTCTTTGAGTAACCTCCAGCAATGAGTCGTGTAGCCTGCGAAAACAGCCGTCCTTCTTCGCTCCCGGCCCGAGTCAGGGCGTTTCGCGTCCTTCACGCGAAACGCCACTCGGGCCGGGAGCGAAGAAGGACGGCTGTTTTCGCAGGCTATATGAGTCGTGACTTAAATTCAGTAATGCCCTCCTCGAATGTTCTTTTTTGAGGAGTTTGTTAGTAGGAGTCTCGAGGTTTCACCCCTCACGAATGGAGGAAAAATGGGTGTATTGAAAGGTTTCAAATGGTTTGAAATGTGTTCTGATATCTAGGATGGATTGCTCCTGTAATCGTTTGCCTTTGTATACAACTGTAACCAGAAATGTAACTGTAGTATTTGAGATTTCAGCCGGCGTAAATTTGATTGTAGGGTGATGTGAGATGGCTTGTTTGATGAACTGTTTTTATCTCAGGTTTACTAACTTTCCATATATAGGGTAAGGTTGTTGGCAATGCATCATTTTCACACTGTAGGTTTTACGATGCTCTGTCAAACGAAATAAGAAAAAGTCTGGTGTTTTTTCTCGGAAACGAAAAAAACTGATTTCAGAAGTGACAAAAAGTAACGTTCGCGGACAGTGATTGGTGGATTTCGATCTGCTTTGTAGATTTCTCTTTTTCCAATTATTCGTTGGTAGCCGACGTTAAAATATGAAATTAAATAATGATTGACGGCAACAAAAAGGGAACCTTTTTTTGTGTGAGAACGTGGTTAAAAAAGATCGGAAAAAATTGATGTTTGCAGAGGTGTATAAAAAAGTTATTGCTGAGGAAAAGTTTCGATTCCCCTCCAGGAAAATAACTGTCCGTCCCTTATGTCACCAGAAATCTAACCACACCAAGTGCTTGGAAACTGCAAAGTTACTTTTCATGTGTCAAATTAAAATAGCCGTCCAGCAAGTCCGTTTGGGCACGTGACCGTTAGCGCTAATTCGGCCATCTGATGCGCCCTTTTCGAGCTCTCAGTTTAATATGTGAATCCCCGCTTCTGTTACCCAAAAAGGCCAAGTTCAGACGCCTTACTTCACATGAGCCGAATCGAATCCAAATGAGAAAAAATCCTTTGTTCTCTCTCATTAGCATTTGATTCGGCTCATGTGAAGCACGGCGTCTGTCATAAACAAGCCTTTTAACATGGATGTTCCAACTCTGATGCATAACTTGACGGAAGAATTAATTTGTTCCGTGTGCATGAAGTTGTACAAAAAACCAAAACAGCTGCCATGTTTACATGTTTTCTGCCTCGAATGTCTGAACAATGTGACGAGCTGTCCGCTATGTCAGGATGAATTCGAGGTAGCTGTTCCCGAAAGCGGCAGCATGGAAACTCTGTATAGTTGTTATTACTTAAATAATCTGCTGGATATTTTGGCCATCACCGAAAGCAGCAGCTCAAAAGTATCTTGCGGGAAGTGCGAGGACAAAGATTCATCTTTTTATTGTTTTTGCTGTGGCGGATTTTGGTGTAATGATTGCACTCTTCGAGCTGACAGAGGTCATCGCGTTCTTGCGTTGGAAGATTTTCGAGAAAAAGATCTCGAATTCATTCTCAAGCGACCGGCGCTTTGTCAGAAGAAGGGTCACAGTAACGAGGTGCTTAAGTTTTATTGTAAAGAATGCAAAATCCCTGTGTGTCGGGATTGCGAGATAGTTGAGCACAGCAAGCACGAAATGGAATATTTGGATGTGAGAGCAGCGGCGGTGAAGCAAACTGTGATCGCTCGACTTGAAGCTGCAGAAAATGAAACACGAACTGTCCTCTGATTCCTTACGAGAATTGGAGGCGGAATCTCGAGAAATTGAAGCGCGTTCCCATTTTGTCAAAAGTCAAATTCAAGACGCAGTCAAAATGCTTATCCTAAATCTTCAGCTACCTACATGGATCCGTGCAAATTCTGTTGCAGTGGTGTTTACACGGATCCGGGCATAGTTTAGACCAGTCGCTGTAATTGATTCCAGGCCATAACCGCGCTATCTGAGCAAAAAGTTGCACGGTTCGGGTGTTTACACGAGTCAGTACAAATATGGAACCGTGCCGGTCAAAAGTTGACCTGCTTTTTTCAGGTCCTAAACTTGCACACTTAGCCGTTCAAAAATTCGTCCAGTTCCGCCGGTCCCGCGTAAACGCAAGGTGGAACCGTGCAAGTTTTTGTCCGTGCAAAGATTTGTCCGGACCCGTGTAAACGGGGCCTTAGTCGAGCCAAGTTGACCTTTGCACATCAAAAGTGAGGCGCGTCCTTCGAAGTACAGCTATACTGTTCATGGCCTGTACTAATTTTTCAACACAGAGAAAAAAAAAAGCGAGCGAAGCAAGCGCGAAGCACGTGAGGGTGGGGGCGGGGAGGTGAGCGAAGCGATCCAACGAAGACCAGCTTTTTCAAATGTGCTGTTTTGCGCTGGCATCCATTTTTGTCGCGATTCTATCCGCGCGTTCAACGAATCGAATCAAAATACAAGTACAGCTTGGTACCACTGACGGAAACTCGGTTCTCTATGAAATTTCGACTGGCGAAGAACAAAGGGAAAAGCCCTGGGAACGAGGTTGTTCAAATAGGGGTATAGTTTGAAGTCTTTCCAGGTTGTTCATTCAGCTTTTTTATTTTTACAGCCAAAATCCATGCAACATAATTTTCGCGTATTTTGAAGATGTTGTTGTTTTTAGGAAATAGATTCGTTCCCAGGGTCACTCATCTTACCGCCCCCTGGGGTCTGTAAGATGAGAGACCCTGGGAACGAGGTGGGGACCGGGACTGAGTGATATTCTAGCCTGGGATTGTAGCCTGCTTAGCTCGTGATATTCAGGCTATTAAACCGAATTGCTGACTTTCAGTGTTATTAGCTGTAGCACTTGATAATGGAAAAAATACGTTAAAAATTTGCAGTCTGTATTTTACCCCCGGTCTGCAGTCTGCAATCCGCCTGGAGTCCGCAATCTTCCTTTTACACTGACCGACTGAGTATAGTCAGTCTGTCATGCATCATTATTGCTTAACTCTCACAGAATTAAGAGTAGAGTTCTAAATATCAGCTTTCCTATCTTTAAGTAAACCTCGCGTCTCCGAACGCAAGTTGGCAAATTGGTCGGAACATCAAACAGACCACACAAATGGCGGCTGACAGAGTGTGTCCTTGTTGTTCAAACTTCAGATACGTTCAGGCTTTGAATATCAAAAGGAATGCCAATTTGATCAGAGAAATGTGAGGTTCAAGAGTTAATCTTTCTTAGTACTTCAGATATTTTGAATGATAGCGACCTGAACTTGAGTTATTAAATTGTAAAGACGAAATATTGTGTGAATATTGTCTACTTTAGGAACTTAAACGCTTCAAATTTTACCCTTTTTCAGACTTCATCCCAAATATTTTTACGTCTTCAACTTAAAAAATATCACAACTACAAACTGTAAAGCTTAGGTTCAATAAATCGTACGAGTATCACACTTCATTTGCGCAAATCGCTGGATAAACAAGCACAGAATTTGCAACGCCATTTTCAAGCCCTGTTTCCTCAGCGGTCCGCAGGCGGCGCATTTACTTTGCGGTAGCACTTTGAATCTCAGTTCTCAAGCAAGAGTCGAGGGTCAACGTTCCACAATTTCAAGATGTCCGAAGCAGCAAAGTCTCCAGCTAAGAAGAAGCCTGTAGCCCCTAAAAAGCAGGCTGATCATCCGCCTTACATAGAGATGATCAAGGCTGCTATTGTGGCACTGAAGGAGCGAAACGGTTCTTCCCGCCAAGCGATCGAGAAATACATCAAAGCTAACTACAAGGTTGGTGAGGTCGGTCCTCACCTGAAGATGGCTTTGAAGAGAGGCGCTGCCGGTGGAAAACTTCTACACACCAAAGGAGTTGGTGCTTCAGGCTCCTTCAAGGTGCCCAAGGAGGAAAAGAAGGAGAAGAAACCAAAGAAGAAGCCCGCTGCAAAGAAGCCAGCCGCCAAACCAAAGAAGCCCGCCGCCAAGAAGGCAGCGAAGAAACCAGCGGCAAAGAAGGCTGAAAAGAAACCAGCTTCGAAAAAACCAGCAGCAAAGAAACCCACAGCTAAGAAAGCAGCAGCCAAGAAGCCCGCAGCTAAAAACCCGGCGGCCAAAAAGCCTGCAGATAAAAAGTCCCCCAAGAAAGCAGCGAAGAAACCAGTTGCGAAGAAACCCGCCAAGAAACCAGCTAAGAAAGCTTAAGGAGTGAGGCGCTCCTTCACCAAACCAAACGGCTCCTTTAGGAGCCACCACATGAAATAAAAGAGCAATAATCAACAGAGTACTCTTCTAAAAAAATAATCGATCCCGTTCTTTAGATTTCTAAAGCTATAAGCTTGCGCTATGGAAGCTTTTGGTTTGTCCTGTCTTCTATTCCTCGCCCCTAAATTACCTACATAAGTTACAAATTATTCGACATTGATTAAAAAATACATATGTATACTTTTGTCGCTTCCTCACAGACTCCCCAGGCTACGACGGTTTACAAAACAACCTTCGATATTGTGCGACTCGTGTTCTCCAACGCGTGTCACGCAAAGAGTACAATTTGTGCATTTGAAAAAGATTCATCGTTAGCTGAGTTTGCGCGCTCGAAATATCGGTAAACTAGGCACTCCACCTTCTCTACCGTATTCGATTCATTCGAAAAAGATCTGAAGTTTGCGCGTTCGGTAAAAACGCGCGCAGTGCCCGAGAAGGCTGGAGTGAACGTTCCGCGCAGCAGCCGAGGAGAAACCAACTGCTCATGAGGTAGTCGGGGAGTTCGACTGTTGATGTAGCGAGAATATAGTGCATAATCGCCTCTTCAACATGGCTTTGATTTGGATTTTTTTATGAGATTTCAAACTTTTTAACCCAAAAGCAGTTTAGATCATAGCCCTGTCTGTTCCGAGAGGCTTCTTTCTTCTTAAACAGTTACGTTGCTTCGCGTTTTTCTTTTAGACTTTTGCTCTACAAGTACTGCGCTTTTTCTTTTAAGCTTTCTGCTATTCAAATAACGCGCGGCGATCCAATATTGGTCATTGCTTTTATTCATGTGGTGGCTCCTAAAGGAGCCGTTTGTTTATTGAAGGTGTTTTCAACTTTATGCTCGCTCTCCGCGGATTCGGCGGGCTAGCTGAATGTCCTTGGGCATGATGGTGACGCGCTTGGCGTGGATGGCGCACAAGTTGGTGTCTTCAAACAGACCAACAAGGTAAGCCTCGCTAGCTTCTTGAAGAGCCATCACAGCGGAGCTCTGGAAACGAAGATCGGTCTTGAAATCTTGAGCGATTTCTCGCACAAGACGCTGAAAGGGCAGCTTGCGGATCAGCAGCTCTGTGGATTTCTGGTAACGACGGATCTCACGAAGAGCGACTGTACCAGGCCTGTAACGGTGAGGTTTCTTGACTCCGCCAGTGGCAGGAGCGCTCTTACGAGCTGCCTTTGTGGCGAGCTGTTTGCGTGGAGCTTTTCCACCAGTTGATTTACGAGCGGTTTGCTTTGTGCGTGCCATATTCGATATCGAGCAAGATAAGTGATTAGTGCAAAATAACCGTTTACAAATCGATTTATACCTGGCGGGCTTGTTCCCGATTGGTTTAAAAATAAGAGATTTGATTGGTTAAACATAACGTTGACCAATAATTTCACGGTTCTGTGGCTGTATTTCGATCCGATTTTTTAAGAATTGGCACATTTATTCCTCGAGCTAGATGAATGAAAGAAAAATCGCTTGAATGGATGCCAAGTTAGCTAAACTTTCGTTACTAGCTTTTATGGAGGTTTTATCAAAAATGGCAAGGACATGTTTTCTTTTACTGTACAGAATCGTACGCATAGTGTGAATAACAGCGGATACCATGGATACCGGTGTTTTATGATAATTTACAGTATTCAGTGACCCTTGGCTTTGTTGTGTGTTGTTAGCCAATAAGAACATACCTATTCGTGTTGTGTTTTCTGAGAGGTCATTCTTCGCCTTATAAAAACCACAAACGGCAGAAGTCAAATATATATATCTAAGTGATATAAGCAGCAAACATGTCAGGTCGCGGTAAAGGAGGCAAAGGTCTAGGAAAAGGAGGCGCCAAGCGTCACCGAAAGATCCTTCGTGATAACATCCAAGGTATCACTAAGCCAGCCATCCGTCGTCTTGCTCGCCGTGGCGGTGTCAAGCGAATCTCTGGCCTGATCTACGAGGAGACGCGTGGTGTTCTCAAAGTTTTCCTAGAGAACGTGATTCGTGATGCTGTGACATACACCGAGCACGCCAAGAGAAAGACTGTGACAGCCATGGATGTGGTGTACGCTTTGAAACGACAAGGCCGTACTCTGTACGGATTTGGCGGTTAGACTTCAGTCTGCCAACACAAACAAACGGCTCCTTTAGGAGCCACCAAATCTCTCAAAAGTCATGATCAATACAATTTTTCTCTATGATTCATAATGAATACTAATGTAGAGCGCGCTGAATGAAGACTCCAAATAATGGGACTTGTTTCACAGATCGTTAGCCTGCGAAAACAGCCGTCCTTCTTCGCTCCCGGCCCGAGTGGCCGGGAGCGAAGAAGGACGGCTGTTTTCGCAGGCTAACAGATCGTGCGTTGAGAAAAGTCACACAATATTCTTTGTCATAATTGCTACAAACATTGTATTTCACGATATCCTCTTGCCGTCTTAGGGTAGCCCGAGAGCAGGCTACTAGGCTCCCACTCGAGCTCTATATTTATGACTGTTATCTCGCTTTTTCCGTTGGCGCGCGAGCGAGATTGTTTATATTCATGCGAAATTTGGCGTTTTTTCTTTAACGGTCCACCAAAATGCTTGCAATTGCGCGCACAACTACTAGTAAACGGTTTGTTTTGCAGGTCTGACTCTTTCAAATTGTAGAAAAGGTCAAAAAGGTTTGTGTAAGGCTTTCACAATTCCTTTTTTTTTTAAGTATCTCATAAATACGAAAGGATAGATTGCTCGCGGTTATTCAAAAGTTTCCAATCTCGTGCGCGAAAAAGCGCTTGTGTTTACGTTTGCAGACAAAAGGAGGACTGATGGGGTTTCTATTGTTTGGGTTTAATTTTTAGAGCTAACTTGAAAGCAGAACCGATTTTAACAAATTATGTGTTTCAACTTTGAACATTAGTATTCATGTTGATAAAGACTTTTGACATATTTGGTGGCTCCTAAAGGAGCCGTTTTTTCTGTTCTTTGAGTTAAAGCTTATTTAAGCTTTGGGTTTCTTCTCGGTCTTCTTAGGCAGCAGTACAGCCTGGATGTTTGGAAGAACACCTCCCTGTGCGATGGTGACACCGGCGAGCAGTTTGTTCAACTCCTCGTCATTACGGACAGCGAGTTGAAGGTGACGGGGGATGATTCTTGTCTTCTTATTGTCCCGAGCAGCGTTTCCCGCCAACTCGAGGATCTCGGCGCTCAAATACTCGAGCACAGCAGCCAGGTACACTGGTGCACCGGCACCAACACGCTCAGCGTAGTTGCCTTTGCGGAGAAGACGATGGATACGGCCAACTGGGAACTGAAGCCCGGCTCGGGATGAGCGGCTCTTGGACTTGGTGCCCTTTGCTTTTCCTTTACCGCGACCAGACATGTTTGAATGTAAAGCTCACAATATGAGGTCCTAAAGAATGAAACAAAAGTGTGGTGTGCCAAATTTTATTTGCCATAGAGGATCGAAATGCACCAATAAGAACTTATCATTTGACAAGGTAAAACAAAGACTCAAAGAGGTATAAACAAACCACATGCAAAATACTATATGACCCCTAAGGTCTGACCAATCAGAGATCGAGCATTTCGATCCTTATGGTAATTGATCCTTTCAAAATTCTATTATAAAAACAAAATGCATCAACTAGTATCCATTCAAATCCATTCTGATATACAGACATGGCACCCAAAGTTGCAGGAAAGAAAGGCGAGAAGAAAGCCGGTAAGGCAAAGGCCGCTGCTGATGGCAAGAAGAAAAGAAGAGGAAAGAGAAAGGAAAGCTACGCTATCTACATCTACAAGGTGTTGAAGCAAGTTCACCCTGACACTGGTATCTCCAGCAAAGCCATGGGCATCATGAACTCGTTCGTTAACGACATCTTCGAGCGCATCGCCACCGAAGCTTCCCGCCTTGCCCACTACAACAAGAAATCAACCATCAGCTCCCGCGAGATCCAGACCGCCATCAGGCTGCTTTTGCCCGGTGAACTGGCTAAACACGCCGTGAGTGAAGGAACCAAGGCTGTGACCAAGTACACTAGCAGCAAGTAAACTCACTTTGTGGGTTTCCCGCCTAAACAAACGGCTCTTTTAGGAGCCACCAAACAATATAAAATTCAATGACCAACAGCATCAACGCCTGATCTTAGTTGCCCTTTCTTATAATACGCATTATTTCAAGACCGCTCTTTCGATGAAGTTCAAAGCCTATTGGCAAAATAATTTATTAATCTGATCCAAGAGACTATGATCTAAGAGAACACATCCCCCATACATGGCCCTCTTCCCATGATAATCTTTTTAAATCTAATTTTAGCGCGTGGTCAAGCTGAGAGGCTATTTTAGGAAAGACACCTGATTGGCCAATTTAAATGACGTAATAACATTGAGGTTTAATTTTAGCAGTTAATCAATTACGCAAAAAACTTTTCGTCGGGATTTTCGAAGCGCATTTCGTAAGGTCAGCGGAAGAATAATTCTAACTGTCTGGCGCTTTGAAAGAGCTTTCCAAAGAGATCTCTTTTTTCTGTTTAGGCCGTTTTAGTACTTTTCGCGAAACGACTTTAGAGCGTGTTGTGAATGCAATTCTTGTCAGCAGCTAGAGCGGCTATTGTGAACCAGTCATGCAGAGAAATGACAAGACTAATTTCCGACGTAAAAATCACGATAAACACATAGAAGATAATTTTTCTGACCAGCAGTTTTAAAAGGCTTTCCAGATAGGTCTCTCTCAGGGTCTCTACCGATCCAAACGATGTTTTAGTTCGTTTCAGAGAAGCACCTTTTTCGGCGTGGACCTCCCTGAAACTCTGTTTCATATTACAAAGCAATTTCGAAATTAAATATGCAAACATTTACACCGGGATTTTCGGTCCGAAAGTTCTAACAAACGGGAAACAAGTATTGTGCTGTCCTGCGCTTTGAATAACCTTTCCAAAGAGATGTTTTTCGATTTAATCCGTTCAATACTTTTCGAGAAACGAGTTTCGTGCGTGTTTATTGGAATGCAATTCTAGTCAGCAGTAAATATTACACAGCACTTCCGATATTAAATAAACAAAGATTTGCACCGTTTTTTTTGGAGTGAAAGTTCTAACAAACGCGAAACAAATATTTTAGCTGCCGTGCGCTTTAAAATACCTTTCGAAAGAGATCCTTTTCGCTTCAAGCCTTTCGGCACTTTCCGAGAAACGACTTTCAAGCAGGTTAGAAATTCGAGTCTTGGCACTTTGTGATAATCATTCATTATTCATGCTGGGGAATCACACGACTTCTGTTTTACGGCTTCGGAGAAGCACGTATAATTTTCCTGCCCAGCTCTGAAAATGATTTCCAGTGCTAACAGTGCGGCAGTTCAACTGAACAAACTGATTTTTTTTTCTCTTAGCCCGCTAAATTTTCAATTTCTTATTTGGATAGACACAACCTGATGACCGTTGGCCATTGCTTGCGTGATCGGGCGCCTAGACTAAAAATAACCTTGACAGCGTGACGCGAAGCTTAAAATAGATTTAAAAAGATTATCATAGGGCACGGGGATATGTTCTCTCACCTCATAGTCTCTTGTCTGATCGTAAAAAAACACCCGCGCAATGTCAATATATTAAGGAAGCTGGGGGCTTGAGCTTTATTGCAATCGCGATATCGTTTTTCTTTTTGCGTCTGGAAGCGCACAGGATTTTAGTTGGGCTAAAAAAAAGTGTCCGCTCTTATGAAGAGTGCCCATTACAATAAAAAAAATTGAAGAAATAATTGTTTGCTTATAAACAGAGCTCTCATGGAATCTATTTCAAAAATTTCCCACAAGTAGTCTCCACACTTACATATGCACTACCACCGAGAATGATTGCCAGTTTTATGGCAGCAATCTGTCATGTCTTTTATTTAGAATTTTGGCTTGCATGGTTGATAATGACTAGCATGAAAACAGAGATGAAGATGAGCTATAAACGTGTTCTTGTTTTGCTGAGTAAGCAAATAAAATTACGCATAGTAAAATGCATTAAATTTGATTTTTGTGGTGTTTCATCGTCAAAGCACGGTGTACGTAGGGCCGGGTGAGTTTAGCTTCGAGTTTTGACCTCTATCACTGTAAATCGAATGACTGCGGACTGTTGACAGACTGAGGTTAAAACACAGACTACAGAACCCTAAACAGGCTAACCAGAGCGTTATTTAGGCTGAGTGTGATATAGGCTAACCTGAGTGATATTCAGTCTAACCGGAGCGCTATTCAGGGTAATTGGGGTGCCATAATCGAAGCCCATCACCATCATCATCATCATCATCATCATCAGGTTATAGGCTCCTGGAGTGTAGACTTTCATTTCGATTAGTCCGCAGTCCGCAGTCCGCAGTCCGCAGTCCGCAGTCCGCAGTCCGCAGTCCGCAGTCCGCAGTCCGCAGTCCGCAGTCCGCAGTCCGCGATATTCCTTTTACACTGACTGACTCGGAATTACAGCGGTTTTCACTTGTCGCGAAATAATTCATAATTTCTTTTTCTTTTGAATTTGATTACGCTAGCTTTTTTGGCCATATGCGTCATGTATTAGTTCCTAGCTCGATCCCGTACGCGTACGGCGTCCCTCATATGCATACGTAGGACAAATCGTTGAGTATTACATAATGAGAAGTTACGATTTTTCGGTCAGCGGAGAGAAAAAACTCCCGGATGTTTCTCCATGTGACTTCAACAAGCGTCTTGAAAATTGTTGTCCACGAAAAGCAGTTTATTTCGACGCTTTAAAGGTATCTACATTTTCGTGTCCTTCTTGTTTTGGTTACTGTAAACGTTTCTGAACGTTCTGGTTGTACAGACACTAAATAATGTTGTTTTTAGTTTCGATTGAATGTCACTCGATTTCCTCCATGTTTATTGTTTATTTGGAACTGCTCTTGGCATCCTTCTTGTTTTTAACCTCTTGCTATAACACGTTTACCAGATTTGAAAGAAATATGCGCCGTGCTCGGTCTAGAGGAATGCGTGGAGGACCTGGCCGAATGCCGCCCTTCATGCGTGGTCCACCAGGACAAAAATTTGTTGTTAGTCATTCTACGTTTGATCCAGCAATGGTAGGTTAATTGACAGTCAGCGATTGGTAATGAGAGAGGGAAGTAAGGAAAGAACTGTGTTTTGTTTATCAATGCCTACAATGGATTACAGTGTACATTAGCCATCGTGGCGTTGTAGTCTGTTTGGCAGGAGGAAGTCTTCAAGACATGTTATGTACAATACAGTGTATGTCTGACTGGAGTAATGAATTGTGACCACTTGGGTATCTAGCAGCTAACTGGAAGAATCTATGAGATGAAATAGTTTGATGCAATTATTACCCAGATGCACTTTTTGTGCACAATTGAATAATAATAATAATAATACCAGCAAAGTCTACAAAATGAATACATTTTCCTTGAATTTGGTTTTCAAGAAAACACTTAGTTTCAACTCCCAAGATACATTTTCCTGCAACTCTGGCTCAAGATTGTTTTTGCTTTCTCAATGAAAGAGATCTACGGATTAATAAACAGAATTACGTGTAATATGATTTCCATGAGATGACTTTCATTGATATCTTTCTTTTTACATACAAGAAGTATCACAAAGTTAGCAGTCTAATTTCGTTTTCTACATTGATTCCCTACATTTTCCAGTTTCATTTGTCTGAAATTCTGAGCATTTGCATTGTTGAAGGGTTTTAATGCTAAGACCTTTTAACCTTTCAATTGAAAATACATTGGTGCAGTCAATCTTGACCATAATGAGTAACATTTCACAAAGAAGATTGCAGTTGCATTCACCACATAAACTTCGCTACAGCCATGGTTACTGTGGTCAATTCAGCCTACATGGATTTTTTATTGTTACTTTCAGAACTGGAACAACACATAATATTATTAGTAACCTGTTTGTCTTGTGCTGTGGGAAGAAAAGACATAATCATTTGTCATTTGGAAACTGTGTACACGAAAAGAGATCTGATACCGTGCTGATACATGCATGCTCAAGTAGCTGCACCCTTTATTTTTTATCTTTTAGCATCTGTTTTTTTCCTCAAAGTGATCAGATTGTGATTACGTGAAACAGAATTGTGTAGTAGTCAATAAAATTTAGAATGTGAAAAGTACATACCCAGTACAAATGCTTGAAGTATGCGGTGACTTGTGCTGGGCACTGCTTAAATTTGAAAACTCTGCTCAACATGTCAAGCTTAGATGGTCGCTTATGGGAGGTGGTCGCCTATAAGAGCTTAAATCATAATTATTGTTCAAGTCAAAATTTTCCTCATTTATTATTTAGCTTATGTAACTTAAGACGGTTAAGGTTTTGTCTTTTAAGACTGATAGCTTACAGTGTACAGTGTATGTGCAATTTTACATTAAATTTTTAAATGTTTTATTCAAATCAATAAGTTCTTTGAAATTGATTTTGTGATAACAATAGCACTAAAAGCAATTGCCATTTTCAAGTTCAGTGGAAGAGTGAAATCACGTCCAGAAAATTAATTCTATTATAAGAAAACAACATTTCAACCACAACAAGATACTGCTCCACTGTAGCAGTGACCATTAAACAAACCCAATAAATTATACACCTGTGTCTTTTTATCATTTGATTTCAAGCAGTGGCCTTTTTGTGTTAGAGTTAAAAAAGCCAGTTATTTTCCAAAGGAAGTACAAAATTTTAAAGTAAATATTGATGACTTTGAAGAATGCAATGGTTGTTGTTTGATCAATAATAATGACTGTTGTGTTTCTCCCACTTGTGCATGTAGGCTGAAAACTTCTTTCCAAGAACTACTCCTGTCTTGGACGAAACAGCTTTTACACAGGTACATGTACAACTGTAAGGAAATTCAAACGGGATGTAGCTTAAGTTCACCTGCTTAGTAACAAGTATAGAAGTATAAGTATAGAAGGACATTGCTGCTGTATAAAGTGTAAAAGTTTGGCAGCCCTCAAACAATCGGGCTAGATTATCTGGATCAAAAGTTTTAGCTTTAGCTGAGATCCTGCATCCTTCATTGTTTTATTTCCCACCAAAGTGACTGGTAATTGCGCCTACTGCCTTGTCTTTATTGTCATTATTTTTGTCATCGTCCTTCTCTCCTCCTCCTCCTCCTCCTCCTCTTTGTCCTGTGCATGTACAACATTTTGATATCAAGTGTGGGAGAGGTTTTGTAATATTCCTGTGAAAAGGCAAATTTTAGTCCTTATCATGCACTGTAATCTACATGTACAGGATAGATCATGCGTATGCAACATAATAAGTCGATTTATTCTCACATTTCAACTGGTTCTTTCTTATGGAAAGAGACATGATATCAGAAACAGTTTTAAGTTTCATAAGTTTATTATATAAAACAGATAGAATCCATTGTGCCTTACAGCTGTACATCTGTTCAAAAATTACTGTGTGAATAGATCACAGATGTCAAAATGTGGCAAGGACATCATTGGCACTTCCCAATGGATCTTGTGCCACATTTTGGTGTCATCTCTGATCTATGTATACTAAATACTGTAACAAGACGGATGACAACATGGAATCTGTTTGTTAAGTAGTGACTTGTATCAGTAGAACATTTCTGTATTGTGTTATTCATTGTGTCTTTATATCTTGAGGCTCTTCTGAAAAGAAATCAAGAGTTAACCCCAAGTGGACAGGAACAGGTAATAGATTGAAAACAATGATAAAATGATATGTTCAGCAAAATTGTTTTTAGGTGAATGGACAAAATTTAAGGAAAATACACTTGCAATCTTGACCAGTTGATAAATGTAATGTAATGTAATGTAATGTAAGAACTTTATTTAAACACGGAAAATCATCAGTTAGAAAACTAAAACTAAGTATAACTGTTTTACATGATTGCCGTGTGGGAATCCGATATATCAGCCAAAGCTACCTTCTTAACCCATTGACGCCTGTGCCGCCCGTAACCACCCGTGACGAACCTTGGCCTTTCTTCCGCTTCTGGCGTCATCATTTTTGACCAAAATTGGCATCATCTATACTCAACATCTGCAGGAGGAAAAGATATTTCCAATGATGCCTAGATCAGAGTGATTGGCTCAATGGTGCCTGAGATATGCACAAAAATGCTCAAAAAGATGAGTGAAAAACTCGGAGCAAAATTTACTGCCACTACACCTAACTGCTCCACAGTAAAAATTGGCTGCTTCGATGACTCTTTCTTAGAAGTTTTTTAACTGCAAGCAAGCCCAGTAAAAGGTCAATCCCTGAAGTGAAAAGAAAGGAAAAGGAGAAAAAGGAAAGGGAAAAAAAAAACATCAAAAATCGAAAAGCCTAAAGACGTAGGCCACCTTCTCAAAATTTTGATTTCTGCGCATGCACCGGCCCAAAGTTCGTAAAACGTGATTTTAGTGGCAAGAAGGGCCAGCTGTCGTGTTACAAATGCATTTTCGACCAGATTAAAGCTAATTTGGCCGAGATCCAGCCTCAAAACCACCAAAATGTCCAAAAAATGCATTTTTGGCAAAAAGGGTTAATAAGTCGTTTAAAATGATTAACAGATACAGCGTTTTTTAAGCTTTTGGGCATGTTATTCCATAACATAGCTCCGCTGTATGAGAAGCTGCATTTCAGATAGTTGGTACTTGGTTTGGGTAAGGTCAGTTTTCCCTCAGAGTCCCTCAAGTTACAAACTGAGCGACGCTGAGAGGAAAGACTCTGAAGATATTCCGGGGCAAGTCCATTCATGCTTTTAAACATCATTAAGGCTTTCTGTTTCTTCGACCGAAGAAATAGCCTCTCCCAGTCAAGAGTGGACAGGAGGTAGTCGTAGCTCGTATCAAAGGGGGATTTAGTAATAATCCTGGCTGCCCAATTCTGCAATTTTTGGAGCTTATCGCTCAAGTAACGACTCAAACAGTCCCAAACGGGGCTGCAATAATCAAAATATGGTATAATTAAAGCGTTATAAATTTGAATTGCAGTTTCTTTCGATATAAAGGGCCGCACTCGTTTGAGGGCGCCTATAGCCGAAGAGACTTTTTTACAAATCTCATCAAGGTGATTACACCAAGAGAAATATATAATTCAATATTGGTATATAATAAAGTATTGGCTTGTGATGAGTTTCAATTTAATTTGTTGTTTTGTTATTTTTTAAAGTCATTGTCAAACTGTAAAAGCAATTAAAATGTAACTGAACAATCCTGACTGCAATTGAAAGGTCACAGGCAATAACGTCCCCCGGCTAAATTTTGGCATCTGGGTTTTGTTTCACCTGAGAAACATTGCTCTGAAGTTTGTTTCTTTGTTTTGCTCTTTGTTTTTCAGAAATAACATGACTGTGCAAAAAAAACTCAGTTTTCCAGGTGGCATCTTTTGAAGATCTTTTGTTGAACGAAAAACAAAGAAACATTATTACTTTGTTGAACAGCAATCTAAGCTGTCTTTTAAGTCAAAGGAAAATAGCATAAAGAGCAGAAATCTGGGAACAGATTTTTTATATCGGTTATTGTGATGTGGAACACAACATGTGAATCGTTCCAGCGTCAAAGGAAATACCATCGAACACAAACAAGCTGTGACACAGACCTCTGTCAACTAGTATTAGAGTACCTTCTATGCCTGCCTGAGCATCATAGAGCTTTGTCACTTTAATTCTACATTTTACTCTAGAAAAGCCGCTAAGAACATATCTATTGTTTCACTTCCTCTCACAAAGTGTCAGCTAAACACAACGTCTGAAGTTCGCCATAAGAAAAAGAAAACAAACACAACCAACATTGAATCGATTTGCTCCGATGAAGGGCAAACGCTCAAAACGTCAGCTTCTGAATCTCTTTATGGTGGCCAATTCACATTATCAACCCAGTTGATAAAACCAAATTATCTTGTAATACTCCCACTGACGTAGCACTACAGTTTTCTTTTGAAACTGACCTCCTTTATTTTTTATTGTTTCACTCATGTCCACTTCATGCTAGCTGGGAACTTGTGAAAAGAAGGTGCTAGCCTGACTGATCATTTCAATAGCGTTTTTTCATGCCCTGCATGGTATTTATTTTCTTGATTTTTTTAGGCTGCTGTTCAAAATCTTGTGACTAAAGTGACCACAGTTTTGGATAATTTGATTGTCACACCAGATGCAGCTGACCTGGTAAGAATATTCTTAAAATAAATGATTTGTCCTTCATCCTAATTCTAGACTGTTCACAGCCCTCTATTTTGTCATATTTTTATTTGATTGTTGAACGCGGGGAGGGAACTGTAAGAGAACTGGATGCCAGCACAAAACAGAAGACTTGACTGGGTAGGGGGTGAGGACTGAGAAAAATAGAGGGGCTGTAGACATTTTTGGATAAAAGTGATTTCCCTGTTTCTTCAGAACTGGAAAATTCTAACTGGTCGAAAGGTGACAAAAGTGATATCACCTTGACAACGGCTGCCCATGATTGTCTCCAGGTGCGTTTTGCGGCTCGCAGCAGTTGTCATCACTGTTGCATGCCATCATTCATAATGGTGCAGCCTGTTTGTTTTTAAAATAGAAACCTGGTGAGAAATTGTAACATTTCTTTGCTCAAAGATGAACAGAAAGAGGATGCTGTTCATCTTCTTTGGTTGAAAGACATTGTTGCAATTTTGCTGGCCGGGTTTGAGGAAAGTCTGACATCAACTCTATGCAATGGCGAAAGAAATGCAGATGTTTTAATGTTGAAACAAGTAGAAGAGATGAAAGAGTTTGGGATTCCTTCCATTGTTTGTCAACAAGGAAGAACATGCTTCTTCTGATTGCCAAAGTGAAATACACGTTGTTTTTGGAAGACAGTGGACTTTTTGGATGCAAAATTCCAAAACATGTTGTGGAATGAAGTTTTTTGGCTGGACA
>JAHPZR010004941.1:0-30000 GCA_019787425.1 Platygyra sinensis
TGATCAGTACCCCCACACGGCAAATATGTAAAACAGTTTTTGAGAATTTTTGATTAATTTCCTGTGTAGACTGATGTTTTTGACCGTGTTTAAATAAAGTTGTCTGCTTGTGCAGGGGTCATTGACTTGTGTGATTGGGGAGGACAGTTAACCCTCACTGCGCATGTCTCGTCTTAAGACCATCAGCCTTACAAAAAATGCTCGAGGTTGCACTCAATTCAGGAGAACCTACACTCGCAATACTCCCAGACGCTCCGAGGTACATCTCTTGAAAAAAATTCGCGGCAATAAAACCTTCAGGGTGCAGTAAAATTAACATTTTCACACACATTGTTTCAATCTGGTTTGTCTTTTGTACTGATGGGTTAATATACTAAGCTATGTTACGGAAAAGTGTCCGAAATTTGGTCTGAAATTTGTCCAAAATACGATAAAAAAAACTAACCGAAAATTACAGGTGTAATAAAACGTCCTAAATAAAACGTCCGAAAGGTTTTGCAAGTTATGTATGGAAAACATGCTGTGCCAAGAGCATCCATAACAAACAGCCTGGGCTTGTGAAAAATGTTCCCTTCAGACACAAGTTAGGTTAAATAGAGTTCTAGATTTTAAATGAAATTTCTTGTTCGCTTTCCAAGGTTCCCCTGGTGTATTTTCGCGTCTGTGTGTGGGGAACTGATCGACGTACGATGGCAGTCGAATTCACAGACTTGTCAAAAGTGATCAAAAGCTAATTTCTTGTTATAGCAGTCGATACAAAATGAAACAGTTAGGTGACGAGAATAGCATCTGAGAGATTTCTGATTTCGAGCTCTAGACCAAAAGGTTGCGAGTAATAATGAAAAAAAAATTAACTAGCCGTACCTGCTCCAAGTCGGTCTGCTCACTAGCCCGCTCCGACGGTCTGGCAAATAGAAAGGTTGGTCTCGCTATGAGAACCACGCCAGTAAAACACAGTAACGTCGCGAGCGCGTCAAATAAGCCCCACGCCTCCCCTAGTAGAAAATGCGCCAGCACACCAGTGAATATGGGTGAAGAAAAAACGATGACGGTAGCGTCTGCTAACGGCATGTGCTGGAAGGCGTAAAACTGGCAGCAAAGTGCCAAAGTTCCCGCTATGCCGCGAACACATAAGAACGGCAAATGTTTCGTGTCCCCAAACACCGGCACCTCACTGTAAATCAATGGGGGAAGAACAAAAACGACTTGAACCAGGCTGCGGAAAAAAAACTACTTCTTGGGGCGGAATTTCTTGAAGCAGCTTAACAAGCAGGGAGGAAAAAGCGAAGAAAATGCACGAAAACATGGCGAATATAACACCCAGTATTCTCTTAAGAGGAGAGAAATCCTCCGTTCTTTCATCTGTCAGTTTTATCTTCTTGTTTCTCTTGCGTGCCATTTAGAAAAGCGATTGCGCTTCGTCCAACTCTAATTCAAGATGAAAAGACTGCCTGACTCACAGCAAGTTCCGCACAAGAAAACCCGAAGAAAAAACAGCAGAAATTCTAGAAACGCGATTCATATATTTCGCATCTCTTTATGGACCTTATGGTGAGTTCCCAGAGGTAGAATACGAATTAATTTATTTGTGACAACTGAGGAATTAAAGTACTTTCGGATTCTGATGTAAGCCAAAAACACAGGAATTACATGATGCGCGATTTCAAAAGAACCTTAACGCCGTTTTTGAATATCTTCAAAAGGTAATGAGAAATTAACAGCTGTTTCGTGGAGACGAATCTCATTCAGTTGAATTAAGAAAATTGCAGTCATTACATTTGCACGCCAAGGCTCATTTCCGCTAAACGGAAGTTTTTGACGGTTCAAATTTGGTATCCGGGTTATTTTTGACCCGACCGTGCTTGGATTAACGGGGAAGGGGTGGCGAAAAGAGTCTCTCTCCTTTCGCCAACCCGGGTTCAGCTCCTACATGGGACGAGAAGAAAGTAGAGTTCAGGGACCGGACTAAATTAACCCGGCTTCTCTTTCTGCTCGGAGAAGGGAACCTCTGTCCCGAAGGGTATCTTTATCCGAGCCGTTGCAAAATTTTCTCGTACGAACTGCACCTTTCGATAACATGTTGCGCTTTCAGAATAAAATAGACAAAAATATCTTTCAGATGCAAGACATTTTCTCGTAGATAAAAATATCTTAGGAAAGACATTTTCTCGCAGACCCTCAAGACACATTTAAATGTTTATGTAAACAGTTTCTGAAAGGGTTGTGGGAATATAGTCGTGATGCATACATATACCCCACCAGCAGAACAAATAAGAATTTTTGTTCTTGAAATGCAAAGAGGGCACCTGATGAGAGCATGGTGGAAGAGCCATGTTCACAATTGGCCACTTTCGTTATATTAGAATTCAGCTTGATCGTGAGAGCGCGAGGACACAAAAAGAAATTAAAACAGTCATTTAATTTCCTGTTTCTGTCCTCTTAGCCTCAATACCAAGCTGAATTTTAATAATATCGAAAACAGTCTACTGCAACCCCGATTTGTGATAGACTACTTCCGCTTTGACCCTCATGCGCGACTCAAAAGAAAACCGCGAGAAAAAAAAAATAGCTGTGCGAACTCCTGGGGGCGAGAACAAGATAGACTAAGTAACAATGTCCTAATTCGTTCCTACAAATTGTAAGTTTTCTTGGATACAATCTTTCTTGCAATCTTTGTTCTAATGACACAATGGAATTTAAGGTAGTCCCTGCCAGAGAGCTGTACGTGTGTTAGACACTAGAGGCTTAACTTTGACTGGAGTGCCGAGTGTTTGAAAGCTGGGGTTCAAAACAATACCTGTAAGAGAACAAATGGATACTGAGTCTTATTAAAAGCAGGCACCAGGCAAATAGGCCCTTTGCACGATCCAGTCACTTGGCACACAATAAATTATGCTGGAATGCAAGTAATGCAGTGGGACTTCCAAAACAGAGGAAAACTCCCACTGTGTTATTTGGGTTACCGGTCATCTCGCCACCAGGGAGTTTCGCCACCAGCCAACTCGCCACCAAGAAACCACCTCGCCAATAACCAACTCGCCACCAAGCGAAGTCACCTTGCCACCAAACACTAGAGTAAAGTAGCCCAGGTGAATTAGCTGTTCGAACGAGAGCAAAGTAGTCGAGGTGATTTAGCTGCTCGAACGAGAGTAAAGTAGTAGTAGTATACTACTACTACTTTACTCTCGTTCGAACTGCCAAATCGGCCTCGACTGCTTTACTCTCGTTCGAGCAGCTAAATCACCTCGACTACTTTACTCTCATTAGAACAGCTAATTCACCTCGGCTACTTTACTCTAGTGTTTGGTGGCGAGGTGACTTCGCTTGGTGGCGAGTTGGTTATTGGCAAGGTGGTTTCTTGGTGGCGAGTTGGCTGGTGGCGAAACTCCCTGGTGACGAGATGACAGGATACCGTTATTTTAATTTGCATCCAAGCATAATTTATTAAAGGTGCCATCACTTGCCCTTATGTGTGAACACATGATGCCAAAACATGCTCTAACTGGGTATCGAACATGGCATGAACTGATCATCAAACATTTGAAGTTTATCAGACAGTACCGGTAATGCAAAACTGTTCACTTGAAACATTTTATTTTGACAATTCAAAACGTTCAAAATCAACAAATACCATAACAACACAAGTAAAACCACTTTTGCGAAAGGCGTATGCACATTGAGACAGGTCAGGGTCAATTTCTCTGAAGTTTTTGATGTCCAATCTTTCTGTAATTTCATGTGCTGAACCTTAAGCCCAAAGTTTGCACAACCATCCACTAACCTTCAAATCATGTTACATTTGCAACCCAATAAGAGCATGTTTCAGAATCACATGTTCACACTTAGATGCAAGTGACAGTATTCCATTGTTTGCTCATGGTATCATTTTCCAAACCCTAATCTTTTATGCCTGGTATGATTAATGGCAAGAAAATGAGCCAAGCTGCTGAAAAGCCACAAAATAGCTAAGAGAGTTACTAGTATGGATGTTTACTATCTACACTTAAAGGAATGAGCAAAACTCTTATTTTTAATGACTCCATTATAGGGTTAATACAAAATTAGACAGAGGGATTGACTCATGTCACACTGCTGTTTCCACTGATGGTGAAAATTCATGTTCAGAAGTAATCAAGCCGTTATGTCCATAGGAATAATACAAGTTGTTCTTGATGCTTTCAATAACATTCTACATCTCAACTGGAACCCACTTTACTAAATTTCCAATAAGTCACAGTCATTGAGGATTTTGTGAATAGATATTGAAGACCGTTGAAATCATTCCATAGGTTAAAAGCCATCATGTCTGACCACAATCTTGTACAGGACACAACTTGTGCAAAGCCACCATCCCTGCTATCATGTCTGCATCTACTTGGATCTTGCTCGCATCTTTCTCCTTTTGCGCTTCAGTCTAGCAAGTAAATAGATTACAAGTGTACATGCAATGTTATAAGCAAATGTAAATTACAACACAGCAAAATCACTTCCTCGAAAATACACTACAAAATGTATTGACAGTTCACAAGAATTCCTTGCAGCTAGTAAGAACACAGTGCTACAATGAAGATTTTACTAACTGAATTTTTATGCAACATTGTAACTTTGGGCGACAGTGATGCAGGTTTTTGAAGCACTTTCAAAACCCTACAACATATTGCTGCAGCAAAATGTTGTATAGAGTCACCCTGTTATATATCCATCTCTAATGCAACACCATATTAAAAATGACACTAAAAATTTCCTTGTGTAACATCACCATTGGGATAAATGCGACTACTTAACAATTAGACTACGGGCCCAAGTTTTCTAAGAGCAGATAGTCAACTAGGTGCAGCCAATTGACTATCGCTCGTAAAAAACGAGGGCGAGTAGTCTAATTGAAGGCCTTCGGGCAAAAAGGGCGTATATCGCTTTTTGGCCGATTTTCATTTTTTTTCAGGATCGCGCTAATTTTTCACAGACCGACTTGTTTTGACATGAAACGCATCGTTCTGTAATTGCTTTGGTAGTTATTCGCTTCGTTCTCTAGAAATAACGTATGCAAAAAACTCAGTTTTGCGTGAAGCGGCATCTTTATGAGCAAATCTTTCGAAGGCATATTTCGACGCGACCCGAACTTAAACGCTTACTGTTGGCAGCTTCGACAGCAAGTTAAAATTTTTAAATTGATGTTTTGGTTTGTGAAATAGCTAGAGAAACAGAAAAAAAAAAAAAAAAAAAGCGCCGGACCTTGTATCGAACCCGCGTCACAACAAAACAAATCCAGACCCGCTCTGTAGCGCGCCTTAATCGCTTGCACTAACGGAGCAGCACTAAGCAGCGATAACTGATTTGCGTAATTATACGAATAATAAAACTAAGTGAAACAAAAGGTTTCTTTTGTTTCTCGTTGAACAAAAGGTCTCCAAAAGAAAACTGAGTTTTTTTGCATACGTTATTTCTGGAGAACGAAGCGCAAATTCACCAAGACAATTGAAGGCCTTCGGGCAAAAAGGGCGTATATCGCTTTTTGGCCGATTTTCATTTTTTTTCAGGATCGCGCTAATTTTTCACAGACCGACTTGTTTTGACATGAAACGCATCGTTCTGTAATTGCTTTGGTAGTTATTCCCTTCGTTCTCTAGAAATAACGTATGCAAAAAACTCAGTTTTGCGTGAAGCGGCATCTTTATGAGCAAATCTTTCGAAGGCATATTTCAACGGGACCCGAACTTAAACGCTTACTGTTGGCAGCTTCGACAGCAAGTTAAAATTTTTAAATTGATGTTTTGGTTTGTGAAATAGCTAGAGAAACAGAAAAAAAAAAAAAAAAAAAAAAGCACCGGACCTTGTATCGAACCCGTGTCACAACAAAACAAATCCAGACCCGCTCTGTAGCGCGCCTTAATCGCTTGCACTAACGGAGCAGCACTAAGCAGCGATAACTGATTTGCGTAATTATACGAATAATACAACTAAGTGAAACAAAAGGTTTCTTTTGTTTCTCGTTGAACAAAAGGTCTCCAAAAGAAAACTGAGTTTTTTTGCATACGTTATTTCTGGAGAACGAAGCGCAAATTCACCAAGACAATTACGGAACGATGCATTTCATGTCAAAACAAGTCTGTCTGTGAAAAATTAGCTCGATCCTGAAAAAAATGAAAATCGGCCAAAAACCGATATACGCCCTTTTTGCACGAAGGCCTTCAATTGTTTTTGTATAAATTTACCGTAGTCTCATGGCCTAAAAAGAAAAAAATGTCAAGTAATGCGTAGAAAAGAACTGTTTTATTGTGTTACATCAGGTTCAAACGCAAGGCGCGATGTGCACTGATGCGCAACTGTTGACTATCAGCAGATAGCAAACAGTAATATAGCCAATCAAATTCGCGGGTTCACAATAGACTACGGTAAATTTTTACTAAATAAAAAAAGTACCCAAACCCAGAGACAACTCTATTACTCGATAGTTAAGAAATATCGAGTTTTAGTATAAATCTACTAGCGTTCTATCACGAATGACATCCTCTGATTGGCTATGCTACTCACGTTCTATTCTGTGCCAGATAGTGAATTACTAGCATAGCAGTGTGCAATTGTTAACAAAATAACGGCACTTCTTGGCGTTTTCGAGGTGTCACTAAAGAGCATTTAGATAAAATTTTGAACGACTAGTAGATTTATACTAAAACAATTAGATCATTCGCTCTCAATTTCTATGCGTGATAGCTGACTTGGGTTGCACCCTCCTCACCAGCAGCAGGCAAGTGTTTCCACAGCTTTTTTGAGTTCTCCTAAACTTTCACAAGTGTTTCTATTTAGCAGTTAGATTATGAACTCATGATTTCTATGAGATGATAGTTGATGAGGCCAAAGGCCAAACCAACTATCACCTCATAGAAATCGAGAGCAAATAATTTAATTGTTTCAGTATATTTTCATTTAAAATTGAAGTTGTGTGCACGCACGCACCAGTCTTTTCAATAATTTCAACATTTTTTGAAGTCAAGAGGCTGTAAATGTCATACGTTTAGTCTTGTCAGCAATTCAATTACCATCTGCAAAACATTTTCCTCCAAAACTTTTGGAAAAACTGGAAAAAACGTCACCATTTCGTAGACGACCTCCAGCTACTGCACACTAATGGCTGATAGTGTGCTATGGCTCAGCCAATCAGATCGCAGCATTTGCATTAGTGTACCAGTAGAATTCTGCAAAACTGGATAGAAACACAGAGAACACGTTTTCTATTTCTTTAAGAAAACACCGCAAAGAGAAGAAGGAAAACTTGTTAACTTCGATTATCAAAATGTAACTTCTCTTTGCTCATGCCATCATTATGTCAATGGCTTGTGCTTTTTAACCAATGAGCGCGCATATTTTCTAAGGACTGTTTTCTAAAAACATGGAGAACATGTTTTCTATTTATTTTTGAAAACATCCCGACAAATAAAAGGGAAACAACTTGTTTACTTTGATCAAAAAGTTCAAAAACTTCTCTTTGCTTGCACCATCATTATGTCAACAGCTTACGCTAGTTCTGTGTTTCTTTCGAGTGATGGAAACACGATTTTTAACCAATCAGCGCACGTATAACTGATAAAATTCTTGTGTGTTCATTGGCTAATTTTATTGTCAATAAGCCAACAGGGACATGAATTTATAATTTATGAATGAGAGCGGACAATTTGACAATTTGTTATTGTAAAAAATAAATTGATGTCAGTTTTTAATGTGTCTGTCCTCTTACTGACAATGAATTTTATCATAACATTGTCAAAGTAGTCTGTGGATCCACTCGGCTATCGCCTCGTGGATCCACAGCTACTTTGACAATGTTATGATGAAATTCATGATTAATAACAGGGCAGACGCATGAAAAACTAGCTGATAGTCAACTGTGTTTAAATAGGTACCAGGCTACTATTTACTGTGACCACGACGGTGTCCAACTAGAACGCTTCTGCCTACTTTGGACACTGTACACTCACCATAACTTGATTCTTATGGCCAAAATATTACTTTTTATTTAAATTTCCTTTCATTTACTATAAGTATACTTATAGTAAATGAAAGGAAATTTAAATAAAAAGTATATATTTGGCCATAAGATCAAGTTTGATGAGTGTACAGTGTCCAAAGTAGCAGAAGCTTTCTAGTTGGACACCGTCGTGGTCACGTAAATAGTAGCCTGTACTATTTAACAAGTTGACATCAGTTAGTTTTTCATGCGTCTGCCCTGTTATTAATCATGAATTTCATCATAACATTGTCAAAGTAGCTGTGGATCCACGAGGCGATAGCCGAGTGGATCCACAGACTACTTTGACAATGTTATGATAAAATTCATTGTCAGTAAGAGGACAGACACATTAAAAACTGACATCAATTTATTTTTTACAATAACAAATTGTCAAATTGTCCGCTCTCATTCATAAATTATAAATTCATGTCCCTGTTGGCTTATTGACAATAAAATTAGCCAATGAACACACAAGAATTTTATCAGTTATACGTGCGCTGATTGGTTAAAAATCGTGTTTCCATCACTCGAAAGAAACACAGAACTAGCGTAAGCTGTTGACATAATGATGGTGCAAGCAAAGAGAAGTTTTTGAACTTTTTGATCAAAGTAAACAAGTTGTTTCCCTTTTATTTGTCGGGATGTTTTCAAAAATAAATAGAAAACATGTTCTCCATGTTTTTAGAAAACAGTCCTTAGAAAATATGCGCGCTCATTGGTTAAAAAGCACAAGCCATTGACATAATGATGGCATGAGCAAAGAGAAGTTACATTTTGATAATCGAAGTTAACAAGTTTTCCTTCTTCTCTTTGCGGTGTTTTCTTAAAGAAATAGAAAACGTGTTCTCTGTGTTTCTATCCAGTTTTGCAGAATTCTACTGGTACACTAATGCAAATGCTGCGATCTGATTGGCTGAGCCATAGCACACTATCAGCCATTAGTGTGCAGTAGCTGGAGGTCGTCTACGAAATGGTGACGTTTTTTCCAGTTTTTCCAAAAGTTTTGGAGGAAAATGTTTTGCAGATGGTAATTGAATTGCTGACAAGACTAAACGTATGACATTTACAGCCTCTTGACTTCAAAAAATGTTGAAATTATTGAAAAGACTGGTGCGTGCGTGCACACAACTTCAATTTTAAATGAAAATATACTGAAACAATTAAATTATTTGCTCTCGATTTCTATGAGGTGATAGTTGGTTTGGCCTTTGGCCTCATCAACTATCATCTCATAGAAATCATGAGTTCATAATCTAACTGCTAAATAGAAACACTTGTGAAAGTTTAGGAGAACTCAAAAAAGCTGTGGAAACACTTGCCTGCTGCTGGTGAGGAGGGTGCAACCCAAGTCAGCTATCACGCATAGAAATTGAGAGCGAATGATCTAATTGTTTTAGTATAAATCTACTAGTCGTTCAAAATTTTATCTAAATGCTCTTTAGTGACACCTCGAAAACGCCAAGAAGTGCCGTTATTTTGTTAACAATTGCACACTGCTATGCTAGTAATTCACTATCTGGCACAGAATAGAACGTGAGTAGCATAGCCAATCAGAGGATGTCATTCGTGATAGAACGCTAGTAGATTTATACTAAAACTCGATATTTCTTAACTATCGAGTAATAGAGTTGTCTCTGGGTTTGGGTACTTTTTTTATTTAGTAAAAATTTACCGTAGTCTATTGTGAACCCGCGAATTTGATTGGCTATATTACTGTTTGCTATCTGCTGATAGTCAACAGTTGCGCATCAGTGCACATCGCGCCTTGCGTTTGAACCTGATGTAACACAATAAAACAGTTCTTTTCTACGCATTACTTGACATTTTTTTCTTTTTAGGCCATGAGACTACGGTAAATTTATACAAAAACAATTGAAGGCCTTCGTGCAAAAAGGGCGTATATCGGTTTTTGGCCGATTTTCATTTTTTTCAGGATCGAGCTAATTTTTCACAGACAGACTTGTTTTGACATGAAATGCATCGTTCCGTAATTGTCTTGGTGAATTTGCGCTTCGTTCTCCAGAAATAACGTATGCAAAAAAACTCAGTTTTCTTTTGGAGACCTTTTGTTCAACGAGAAACAAAAGAAACCTTTTGTTTCACTTAGTTTTATTATTCGTATAATTACGCAAATCAGTTATCGCTGCTTAGTGCTGCTCCGTTAGTGCAAGCGATTAAGGCGCGCTACAGAGCGGGTCTGGATTTGTTTTGTTGTGACGCGGGTTCGATACAAGGTCCGGTGCTTTTTTTTTTTTTTTTTTTTTTTCTGTTTCTCTAGCTATTTCACAAACCAAAACATCAATTTAAAAATTTTAACTTGCTGTCGAAGCTGCCAACAGTAAGCGTTTAAGTTCGGGTCCCGTTGAAATATGCCTTCGAAAGATTTGCTCATAAAGATGCCGCTTCACGCAAAACTGAGTTTTTTGCATACGTTATTTCTAGAGAACGAAGGGAATAACTACCAAAGCAATTACAGAACGATGCGTTTCATGTCAAAACAAGTCGGTCTGTGAAAAATTAGCGCGATCCTGAAAAAAAATGAAAATCGGCCAAAAAGCGATATACGCCCTTTTTGCCCGAAGGCCTTCAATTGTCTTGGTGAATTTGCGCTTCGTTCTCCAGAAATAACGTATGCAAAAAAACTCAGTTTTCTTTTGGAGACCTTTTGTTCAACGAGAAACAAAAGAAACCTTTTGTTTCACTTAGTTTTATTATTCGTATAATTACGCAAATCAGTTATCGCTGCTTAGTGCTGCTCCGTTAGTGCAAGCGATTAAGGCGCGCTACAGAGCGGGTCTGGATTTGTTTTGTTGTGACGCGGGTTCGATACAAGGTCCGGCGCTTTTTTTTTTTTTTTTTTTCTGTTTCTCTAGCTATTTCACAAACCAAAACATCAATTTAAAAATTTTAACTTGCTGTCGAAGCTGCCAACAGTAAGCGTTTAAGTTCGGGTCGCGTCGAAATATGCCTTCGAAAGATTTGCTCATAAAGATGCCGCTTCACGCAAAACTGAGTTTTTTGCATACGTTATTTCTAGAGAACGAAGCGAATAACTACCAAAGCAATTACAGAACGATGCGTTTCATGTCAAAACAAGTCGGTCTGTGAAAAATTAGCGCGATCCTGAAAAAAAATGAAAATCGGCCAAAAAGCGATATACGCCCTTTTTGCCCGAAGGCCTTCAATTAGACTACTCGCCCTCGTTTTTTACGAGCGATAGTCAATTGGCTGCACCTAGTTGACTATCTGCTCTTAGAAAACTTGGGCCCGTAGTCTAATTGTTAAGTAGTCGCATTTATCCCAATGGTGATGTTACACAAGGAAATTTTTAGTGTCATTTTTAATATGGTGTTGCATTAGAGATGGATATATAACAGGGTGACTCTATACAACATTTTGCTGCAGCAATATGTTGTAGGGTTTTGAAAGTGCTTCAAAAACCTGCATCACTGTCGCCCAAAGTTACAATGTTGCATAAAAATTCAGTTAGTAAAATCTTCATTGTAGCACTGTGTTCTTACTAGCTGCAAGGAATTCTTGTGAACTGTCAATACATTTTGTAGTGTATTTTCGAGGAAGTGATTTTGCTGTGTTGTAATTTACATTTGCTTATAACATTGCATGTACACTTGTAATCTATTTACTTGCTAGACTGAAGCGCAAAAGGAGAAAGATGCGAGCAAGATCCAAGTAGATGCAGACATGATAGCAGGGATGGTGGCTTTGCACAAGTTGTGTCCTGTACAAGATTGTGGTCAGACATGATGGCTTTTAACCTATGGAATGATTTCAACGGTCTTCAATATCTATTCACAAAATCCTCAATGACTGTGACTTATTGGAAATTTAGTAAAGTGGGTTCCAGTTGAGATGTAGAATGTTATTGAAAGCATCAAGAACAACTTGTATTATTCCTATGGACATAACGGCTTGATTACTTCTGAACATGAATTTTCACCATCAGTGGAAACAGCAGTGTGACATGAGTCAATCCCTCTGTCTAATTTTGTATTAACCCTATAATGGAGTCATTAAAAATAAGAGTTTTGCTCATTCCTTTAAGTGTAGATAGTAAACATCCATACTAGTAACTCTCTTAGCTATTTTGTGGCTTTTCAGCAGCTTGGCTCATTTTCTTGCCATTAATCATACCAGGCATAAAAGATTAGGGTTTGGAAAATGATACCATGAGCAAACAATGGAATACTGTCACTTGCATCTAAGTGTGAACATGTGATTCTGAAACATGCTCTTATTGGGTTGCAAATGTAACATGATTTGAAGGTTAGTGGATGGTTGTGCAAACTTTGGGCTTAAGGTTCAGCACATGAAATTACAGAAAGATTGGACATCAAAAACTTCAGAGAAATTGACCCTGACCTGTCTCAATGTGCATACGCCTTTCGCAAAAGTGGTTTTACTTGTGTTGTTATGGTATTTGTTGATTTTGAACGTTTTGAATTGTCAAAATAAAATGTTTCAAGTGAACAGTTTTGCATTACCGGTACTGTCTGATAAACTTCAAATGTTTGATGATCAGTTCATGCCATGTTCGATACCCAGTTAGAGCATGTTTTGGCATCATGTGTTCACACATAAGGGCAAGTGATGGCACCTTTAATAAATTATGCTTGGATGCAAATTAAAATAACGGTATCCTGTCATCTCGTCACCAGGGAGTTTCGCCACCAGCCAACTCGCCACCAAGAAACCACCTTGCCAATAACCAACTCGCCACCAAGCGAAGTCACCTCGCCACCAAACACTAGAGTAAAGTAGCCGAGGTGAATTAGCTGTTCTAATGAGAGTAAAGTAGTCGAGGTGATTTAGCTGCTCGAACGAGAGTAAAGCAGTCGAGGCCGATTTGGCAGTTCGAACGAGAGTAAAGTAGTAGTAGTATACTACTACTACTTTACTCTCGTTCGAGCAGCTAAATCACCTCGACTACTTTGCTCTCGTTCGAACAGCTAATTCACCTGGGCTACTTTACTCTAGTGTTTGGTGGCAAGGTGACTTCGCTTGGTGGCGAGTTGGTTATTGGCGAGGTGGTTTCTTGGTGGCGAGTTGGCTGGTGGCGAAACTCCCTGGTGGCGAGATGACCGGTAACCCAAATAACACAGTGGGAGTTTTCCTCTGTTTTGGAAGTCCCACTGCATTACTTGCATTCCAGCATAATTTATTGTGTGCCAAGTGACTGGATCGTGCAAAGGGCCTATTTGCCTGGTGCCTGCTTTTAATAAGACTCAGTATCCATTTGTTCTCTTACAGGTATTGTTTTGAACCCCAGCTTTCAAACACTCGGCACTCCAGTCAAAGTTAAGCCTCTAGTGTCTAACACACGTACAGCTCTCTGGCAGGGACTACCTTAAATTCCATTGTGTCATTAGAACAAAGATTGCAAGAAAGATTGTATCCAAGAAAACTTACAATTTGTAGGAACGAATTAGGACATTGTTACTTAGTCTATCTTGTTCTCGCCCCCAGGAGTTCGCACAGCTATTTTTTTTTTCTCGCGGTTTTCTTTTGAGTCGCGCATGAGGGTCAAAGCGGAAGTAGTCTATCACAAATCGGGGTTGCAGTAGACTGTTTTCGATATTATTAAAATTCAGCTTGGTATTGAGGCTAAGAGGACAGAAACAGGAAATTAAATGACTGTTTTAATTTCTTTTTGTGTCCTCGCGCTCTCACGATCAAGCTGAATTCTAATATAACGAAAGTGGCCAATTGTGAACATGGCTCTTCCACCATGCTCTCATCAGGTGCCCTCTTTGCATTTCAAGAACAAAAATTCTTATTTGTTCTGCTGGTGGGGTATATGTATGCATCACGACTATATTCCCACAACCCTTTCAGAAACTGTTTACATAAACATTTAAATGTGTCTTGAGGGTCTGCGAGAAAATGTCTTTCCTAAGATATTTTTATCTACGAGAAAATGTCTTGCATCTGAAAGATATTTTTGTCTATTTTATTCTGAAAGCGCAACATGTTATCGAAAGGTGCAGTTCGTACGAGAAAATTTTGCAACGGCTCGGATAAAGATACCCTTCGGGACAGAGGTTCCCTTCTCCGAGCAGAAAGAGAAGCCGGGTTAATTTAGTCCGGTCCCTGAACTCTACTTTCTTCTCGTCCCATGTAGGAGCTGAACCCGGGTTGGCGAAAGGAGAGAGACTCTTTTCGCCACCCCTTCCCCGTTAATCCAAGCACGGTCGGGTCAAAAATAACCCGGATACCAAATTTGAACCGTCAAAAACTTCCGTTTAGCGGAAATGAGCCTTGGCGTGCAAATGTAATGACTGCAATTTTCTTAATTCAACTGAATGAGATTCGTCTCCACGAAACAGCTGTTAATTTCTCATTACCTTTTGAAGATATTCAAAAACGGCGTTAAGGTTCTTTTGAAATCGCGCATCATGTAATTCCTGTGTTTTTGGCTTACATCAGAATCCGAAAGTACTTTAATTCCTCAGTTGTCACAAATAAATTAATTCGTATTCTACCTCTGGGAACTCACCATAAGGTCCATAAAGAGATGCGAAATATATGAATCGCGTTTCTAGAATTTCTGCTGTTTTTTCTTCGGGTTTTCTTGTGCGGAACTTGCTGTGAGTCAGGCAGTCTTTTCATCTTGAATTAGAGTTGGACGAAGCGCAATCGCTTTTCTAAATGGCACGCAAGAGAAACAAGAAGATAAAACTGACAGATGAAAGAACGGAGGATTTCTCTCCTCTTAAGAGAATACTGGGTGTTATATTCGCCATGTTTTCGTGCATTTTCTTCGCTTTTTCCTCCCTGCTTGTTAAGCTGCTTCAAGAAATTCCGCCCCAAGAAGTAGTTTTTTTTCCGCAGCCTGGTTCAAGTCGTTTTTGTTCTTCCCCCATTGATTTACAGTGAGGTGCCGGTGTTTGGGGACACGAAACATTTGCCGTTCTTATGTGTTCGCGGCATAGCGGGAACTTTGGCACTTTGCTGCCAGTTTTACGCCTTCCAGCACATGCCGTTAGCAGACGCTACCGTCATCGTTTTTTCTTCACCCATATTCACTGGTGTGCTGGCGCATTTTCTACTAGGGGAGGCGTGGGGCTTATTTGACGCGCTCGCGACGTTACTGTGTTTTACTGGCGTGGTTCTCATAGCGAGACCAACCTTTCTATTTGCCAGACCGTCGGAGCGGGCTAGTGAGCAGACCGACTTGGAGCAGGTACGGCTAGTTAATTTTTTTTTCATTATTACTCGCAACCTTTTGGTCTAGAGCTCGAAATCAGAAATCTCTCAGATGCTATTCTCGTCACCTAACTGTTTCATTTTGTATCGACTGCTATAACAAGAAATTAGCTTTTGATCACTTTTGACAAGTCTGTGAATTCGACTGCCATCGTACGTCGATCAGTTCCCCACACACAGACGCGAAAATACACCAGGGGAACCTTGGAAAGCGAACAAGAAATTTCATTTAAAATCTAGAACTCTATTTAACCTAACTTGTGTCTGAAGGGAACATTTTTCACAAGCCCAGGCTGTTTGTTATGGATGCTCTTGGCACAGCATGTTTTCCATACATAACTTGCAAAACCTTTCGGACGTTTTATTTAGGACGTTTTATTACACCTGTAATTTTCGGTTAGTTTTTTTATCGTATTTTGGACAAATTTCAGACCAAATTTCGGACACTTTTCCGTAACATAGCTTAGTATATTAACCCATCAGTACAAAAGACAAACCAGATTGAAACAATGTGTGTGAAAATGTTAATTTTACTGCACCCTGAAGGTTTTATTGCCGCGAATTTTTTTCAAGAGATGTACCTCGGAGCGTCTGGGAGTATTGCGAGTGTAGGTTCTCCTGAATTGAGTGCAACCTCGAGCATTTTTTGTAAGGCTGATGGTCTTAAGACGAGACATGCGCAGTGAGGGTTAACTGTCCTCCCCAATCACACAAGTCAATGACCCCTGCACAAGCAGACAACTTTATTTAAACACGGTCAAAAACATCAGTCTACACAGGAAATTAATCAAAAATTCTCAAAAACTGTTTTACATATTTGCCGTGTGGGGGTACTGATCAGTAACTAACCTAGCAGTGTGCCCTTGTCAAAAAATGACGCCCGCTTCTTAGCGTTTTCGAGGTGTCTGCGAAGAGAATTTAGATAAAGTGTGGTTTATAAATCACACACAACCCACACAATTCCTCGATTCGCTCCGACGAAGAGCTAACGCTCGAAGCGTCAGCTTTCGAATCTCTTTACGGTGGCCAATTCTCTTTGTCACCCCAGTTAATGAACCAAATTATCTTATTTTGGTACAGATCACTGCCAGCTTTGTTGCCTTGTGTGGAGCCATTTTGACCTCCATCGCTCTAATTGCCATCAGGAAGCTTCAAGGTGTCAATTTTTTGGTGCCAGTTTTCTATGTGGGCCTTTCCAGTGTGGTCCTCACGACGGGAGCGATCCTTGCATCGGGCTCTTTCCAGAGCGTCATATGCGGGCGCTGGCACGAGTGGTTCCTTTTGGGTCTAGGCTTATGTGGTCTTGGTAAGTACATGGGAGGTTGTGCTATGCAGCTAAGTTTCGTTTACTCAGAGAAAACAAGTAGAAAAAAATCGCCGGTGCTCATAGGCTCCAGTTAGGCTTATTCGACACAGACTGCGGTATTGGACATTTCGCTGGCTGGGCTTAATTTGACCGATAAGAATCGCGCGAGATTCTCGTATTCATTTAGCCAGATTTAACCTGCGAACAGGCTCCCGCTCAGTCCGATCGCTTCGCTCTCCGAATTCTTCAGTTTTCGCGCTCACCGAATTTTTTTATCGTCCTCGCAGAGTGAGGCTAGTATTCAATTTTAACCTTATATTTATTGCTTGGGCTGAGCGATAGAGAAAACGTTTGTGCGCGTGATATTATGAGTAATTATTATGAACGTTCGATCTACTCTATAAAATAACAAACCTCGGCCTTGCCATATTGATCACGCTATCATGCACCTGGTGTTCAATTTATTCTTTTCTAGCCTTTCTGAGGTCATACCGTCGAACCCAAACAGTCTCCCCTCACTAGTTTTCGCACATTTTCCATCGTCATAGTCGCGAGAACTCGAGAACTTGTTTGCTATCTTGACCTTTGCCCTAAAGGAGCAATATCGCGAGTTGTGATGAGCCATATTTTGCGTTGTACAAAATTACCTTTTTATTCTGAAAAGAAACCTCATAATTTATCTTAATATATTTTTTTCTATATAGTTTTTTTTGTTTTTCTCGGTATATTAGTATTTTTTATTGCTAGAGGCCTAACAAGCCTCATTTTCAACCGAGTTAAATAAAGTCATCGTCATCGTCATCATCATCATCATCATCATCATCATCATCATCATCATCATCATCATTATAATAATACTTTGCAAAATTAGAAAATAACCAAAACGGAGCGAGGATGGTTGAGGAAGGAGATAGTTGACACGGATTGCAAAGGACGAACTTGAAAAATTTAGGCTAAACTATTCAAGATTCATGAAACGTAACGTCGCGTAACTTTCATGACTATTTCGTAGGTGGCCAGACATTGCTTACCAGATCCTTGCAGCTGGAGAAGGCAGGCGTGATCGCTCTCGTGAGGACACTGGACATCGCTTTAGCCTTCATTTTGCAGCTGCTGTTCTTGGATTACACCGCTAACATTTACAGCATCGCAGGCGCAGCGCTAGTACTGGGCTGTAATGCGTTGGTGATATTAAACCGCGGTGGCTGCTTACGAAATAAGAATGCACCAGAAAGCAACGGGGAGCTACCTGAGGAAAAGCAAAGCCTGATGGGAACGGTTAAACGACAGCTGTATGGAAGAATGATTGCTAAACGTTACTGAATTGAATTTTTATCACTAGAGGTGACTGTAACACATATACACTGGACGGTGTTTAAACGCATTAACAAACGCTATAAGGAAAGTTGAATTGAATGCGAAGAGCAGCGGAGTCTCTTCACTGAAATTTCGAGTGTCTGAAATTTGACGAATCACGGTCTCCCAAGCTTGATATGTCTTCCTTATCCAACCTCGTTCCCAGGGCCTTTTCCCTGACTTGGACTTCCTGTCCCGCCCCCAAGTCAGGGAAAAGGCCCTTGGAACGAGGTTGTTCCTTATCAAAGTTAAGTTTTGCAGCATAAGGTGAAATAAAATCGTTAAAATTTATTTTAGAATAGGTTAAATACTGTAGAATTCCGAAAGCAACGGCCCCCGTTATTTTCGGATTTATCAGACAAAAGGCGTCGCTATTTTCGGGTAGCGTTACTTATCGGTAGCAGTAACTTTCGGATGGTTGAAAAACGTTTGTACGGGCGGTAACAGCCGTTCACTAACTCCACTACCTGTAGCTCCAGGCGTCGAAACAACTTCGGAATGTCGCAAAGATACACGCAGATTATTACGAGGACTTCGCTCGAAGTACTGATTTCGAACACCAAAGACAACGTATGATTCCAACGTGATTTATTCGACTTAATCGTGATTTGATGTCCAAAACCGTCAAACTAAAATACAATCAAAAACCTAGTCTAAGCGACACTAAAGACTTAAATAAATAACCATTACATAACACGAAAATATCTTAAAACACACAAGCGCAAGGAAATCTATTAATTCAACAATTGACCTAAAAACGCAATAACGAGGACAAGGAAATAAATACACGCTTACCGATTGTCCTCTCTGTAACGCCTGAATACACGAGTCGCAAGATAAACGCAGAAACCTTCGCAATGAGCTCTCTTGTCTGAAACAACTATCGCAAAACGATAACGCACGAGGTCTGACATATGATATCGAAGCGTTCCTAATACGTAACAAAGACTAATACTTAACAGAAAATAATACTTAACTGCGAATAATATCTAACTCGACAACAATTACATGGCTCCCCTAAATTGGGCTAATCAATTTAATAACAACTTAGGTAATCAGTCAATCAAGTGTTCAATCAAATTATAAGACAAATCCATTTCATAGGTTTACAAACGTTCGTTGAATCCTTGGGTCAAATCCAAATGTACGATATCTCTAAGGCTCCTTGGTGGGGACTCCCCGGTTCGAATCCTCCGCGTCACTGTTTGGTACGAGAAGTACCAACTTCTGCACTGGTCGTTCAAGGTAGCTGATGTGCTTGACTCTACGTCCCTTGTCATCTAGAGAAGCATCTCCCACTGCTAGCTTTACCTTTCGCACGTAGCCATCAGGATCACTATAAGCTTCTTCCACACGGGCAATCTGCCACATGTTCCGAGGAAGGTTGTCGTTGCTAATTATCACAACGTCTCCTTGCTGGAGGTTACGTCTCGGTCTCATCCACTTCTGTCGCAATTGAAGGGTATGAAGGAACTCCTTTTTCCAACGCATCCAAAACTCATTAGTCAAATGTTGGACTCGTCTCCATCTCTTTCGAAGGTATAAATCAGCACGTTGAAATTCCCCCGGTGGTGGTAGGACGACTCTTGACTTTCCTGTAAGCAAGTGATTGGGAGTGAGTGGTTCTAATGCGTCTGGTGACGTTAAATTCTCAACTGTTAAGGGGCGGCTATTGACCACAGCTTCTACTTCCGTCATGAAGGTTTGAAGAGATTCCTCATTCAGCTGGCTGCCAGATTGGTCTAGAAGGACAGAAAGTACGTTACGTGCCGTTCTGATTTGTCGTTCCCAAACGCCACCCATGTGGCTAGCTGATGGGACGTTTAGCTGAAATTCAATCCAATCGCAGTTGCGTTCCAAAAGGAAATGACGAACGCGGGTCTGGTCCATTGAAGACAACGCCTTCTGTAACTCGTTCCTGGCACCCACAAGGTTACTTCCCTGGTCGCATCTGATCGTTCGTACGGGGCCTCGGCGATTAATGAATCGACGCAAAGCGTTTATGAACGAGTCAGTTTCTAGGCTTGCGGATACTTCAAGATGGATTGCTCGGCTTGACAAACATGTGAACAACACTCCATAGCGCTTCAATTCTTTACGGCCTTCCTTAATGAGCCATGGACCAAAATAGTCGACTCCGCAGTGAGTGAAGGGCGGTGCTGGTTCCAGTCTGTCTTCGGGCAAGTTTGCCATCTTCTGCTCTTGTAGCGCTCTACGGAGTCTTCGGCAAATCACGCATTTAGAGATACAGCGGGACACAGATGAGCTCCCTCCAATTACCCAGTATCCATGTGATCGCAGATCATTTAGCGTCATCCCTCGGCCTTGATGGCGTATCCTCTCGTGGTGGTATCTCACCAACAAGGCTGTAACGTGGCCCTTACTTGGGAGGATGACTGGATGCTTGATTTCGTAAGATACTAGGGCGTTCCGTATCCGGCCACCAACTCGTAAAACACCATCTTCGTCTAAGAAGGGATCTAGTCGATAGAGTGAACTTGCCTTCTTCATGGACAAATTACGTTTCTTCGCAAATTCTCTACTTGCATCGCCGTTTTGTACTCTTAAGGACTTGAGAATCTTAATTTCTTCGGGAAAGGATTCTTCTTGGAGTGACTTTAATATTGCCTGTTCGGCTTTACGCATTTCATCCACCGACGGCGTTCTGTAGGTCGATGTGTCTTTCTCTTTGCTTGTTTTCTTTGCTGCATGTGGCGGTTTCTTAGGACTTTGTTGAAGTGATACTTTGAACTTCATACATATAGCAACAGCTCTCTTGGCCCTGTGCCAATCTGAGAAGTACTCTAGACGTTCGGAAATGGTTGCTATCCTTTCATGTCGAGCTCCAGTGGCGAAAACTTGAACTTTCTTGACCTCTGGATCGTCTGGAGAGATGTCAAGACTTACATCATCATTCCTGTTCGGAAGCTCTTGCTGCCACAAGAAAGGTGGCCCGTTGAGCCATCGGGAGTCGTTCAAGTCTTGAGGAGAAAGACCACGCGACGATTCATCTGCTGGATTTTCATTGCTCTGGATGTATTTCCACTGATCGGGGGTGCTGTTGTCTCGAATTTGCTGCACGCGGTTGGCCACGAAGACGTGAAAGCGTCGGGCGTCGTTCTTGATATAGCCGAGGACGACTTGGCTGTCTGTGTAAAACACCTCTGTAATCTGGTCGTACTCAAGCTCTTCTCGCAATGTGGCGCTGATCTTTACGGAGAGCAGAGCTGCCGTCAGTTCGAGTCGAGGAATCGTAACAGGTTTAAGAGGCGTTACTCGAGCTTTGCCCATAACGAAGCTGCAGTGGATGTGCCCAGTGTCATCTGTAAGACGCAAGTAAGAACACTGGCCGTATCCATGGTCGCTCGCATCTGAAAAGTGATGGAGTTGTACGGACGTGAGTTTTCCGAATGTGTCTGGTTTGTAGCACCTCTGGATCTTCAGTTTCTCTAGGTGATGTAGGCTGCTTCTCCATCTTTCCCAACTATGGCGCAGTGGCTCAGGCACTGGATCGTCCCAGTCAGATTTATCTCGGCAGAGGCCCTGAAGAATTTGTCTTCCAGTCAGGATCACTGGCGCTAGGAATCCCAGGGGGTCGTATACGGAACTGACGGTTGACAAGATTCCACGTCGGGTCAAGGGTTTGTCTTGAAGGACAATTCGAAATTGAAAGGTGTCTGACTCCACGCACCACTGAACGCCCAGCGCGCGCTCTATTGGGAGGACATCACTGTGAAGGTCGAGATCTTTAACACCTTTCGCTCTATCTTCTGGGGCAATCTTCGCAATTACTTCTTTGGAATTAGAGATGAATTTATGAAGCCGCATTCCCCCTTTGGCGCAGATACTCTTGGTGTTCTCTATTAACGATGTAGCTTCGGAAACTGTAGCAACCGACTTAAGGCCATCGTCTACATAAAAATCATTTCTGATGAAGTTAGCTGCGTCGGGGCCAAACTCGCACTCATTGTCGGTAGCAGTTTTCTTGAGCCCAAAGTTCGAGCATCCAGGAGAGGATGCAGCTCCGAATAGATGAACGGTCATGCGATACTGCACAGGCGTTTTCGTAATGTCGCCATTCTCCCACCAGTAGAATCTTAAGTAGTCGCGATCTTCTTCTTTTACCTTGAACTGGTGGAACATAGCTTCCAGGTCGCACATGAATGCTATCAATTCCTTTCTGAATCGACAGAGGACGCCAACCAAGGAGTTGGTTAAGTCTGGACCTTGAAGGAGGTACTTGTTTAATGAATGGCCCATGAAGGTTGCACTGCAATCGAAGACAATTCTGATCTTGTCAGGTTTTTGGGGGTGGTACACTCCGTGATGGGGGATGTACCACAACTTTCCATCGTCATCGAGTCGTTGTTCGTGTGGCACCCTTTCAGCAAAACCCTTTTTAATGATGTCTTGCATGAATGCCATGTAATCTCGACGATACTTTGTGTCATTTTCCATTCGCGTCTTCAGCTGGTTCAGTCGACGTAAGGCTTGTGACTTGTTGTCAGGCAGTTTCGGCGTGTTACCTCGAAAGGGGAGTGGCATCTCATAATGCCCATCAGCGGTTTGTCGGATTCCTTCCTCCAGCTTCTTAAGAAACTGTAAGTCTTCCTGGGACAGAGTTGCTTGTCTGTCAGTCCTTTTTTCGGAGAAGTCCATCTCAAACATCTTCATGACTTGGAAGGGATTGATCACTTCCTTTACATCTGTTTTCACTGAGAAATTGCAGCTTCTCTTGTTGAGTCCTGCATCTGCTTGAGGGTCAAGTGGTTCGCATGCTTCCATCGTGTAAACTCGGTGAGAAACGCCAATCTCATCTTCTTCACCATCTTCTCCACTAAGGGGTTGGGAAATCTTTCCAATGATTCCCCAGCCAAGGTCAGATCTCAAGGCGTAAGGGCTGTCACCTTCACCATGAATGATTTCTCTAGGCATTATTGCGCGTGGGCAATCTGATCCTATCAGAATTCCTATCTCCACATCGTTCTGATATGGTGCAATCTGTGCTGCAATCTTTTCCAAATGAGGCCATTGGAGTGCTGACTCAGGTCTTGGAATGTGAGATCTCCTCGCTGGAATGATTTCACGTGAAAAGGCTTTAGGTAGCTGCAGAGTGACTTGTCGCTTGAAGTCTTGCACGCTGAGACCTCCTATTTTTCTACTCTTAATCAGCTCATCGGTGGCATGCATTGTCGACAGCAGCAAGTTTGTCTCAGGCCCTGAAACACCAAGATGATTGAGGACGGTATCTGCAACGAATGTTGTGTCTGATTGATCATCTAAGAGAGCGTATACTAGTCGCTCAGTCCGTGGATTGCTGGAGTGGCTCAACCAAACCGGGACAATCATTGAGCTCGCCTGACTTTTACTCTGACCATTCATGAAGCAAGCTGCAGAGTTCGTCATCTGATTAGGATTCTCTTTATCGCAGGTGGTTTCTTCGCGCCTTCTGTAGTCACCATGAAAGGTGGTCGGATGCTGTCGTTTGCAAACCCTGCACCTTTTTCTCTCCTTGCAGTCTTTGGACAAATGACCATGTTGTAAGCAGCCGAAGCAGAGTTCTTTCGCCGAAGCAAACTCCTTTCTTTCACTGATTGTTTTCTTAACGAATTCTGGGCATGTGTCTAGATCGTGAGGTTTCTTGCAGTAGAAGCAAGGCGGCCTGCTTTCTGCTGTTCCATTTTTCTCTTCATGACTTGTCGCAAACGCAGTGGCATCACGAAGTCTTCTGGGAAACCTTGGCTTCTTGTCCTTATTTCTTTCGCTTATTGTTCTGCCACTATCTTCTTCATTGGGGGATGGCGAGGACAGTACAGGGTCACATACGATATCTGCTTCCTTTACCACGAATTTCACAAACTCCGAGAAGGGAGGGAAGACTTTGTTTTCCTCTTTCCAGTTAAATGCAAGACGGCTCCAGCGATTACTAGCCCATTTTGGTAGCTTTGAAACGAGTTTTCCGGTTTTCATGGTCATCGTTTAGAACACGAAGGCTTCCTATCTTCTCCATTAACTTCTGACACTGCACTAAGAAGTCTGAATATTTTCTTAGGGAAGTATTGTCGTTTGGATGAATCCTTGGCCACGATTCGAGTTTCTTGCGACAGGCTGCTGCTACAGCAAAGGGATCTCCAAAGCGTTTCTTGAGCATCTCTTTGGCTTTGTCGTACGCATCTTCTGAGTCCAGGAGCAGAAAGCTATCAACAACTTCTTTAGCTTCACCCTTGACATAATTTCCAAGAAAATGAAGTCTTTCAGATGGTCTAACAGCTCGTCCTTCTATGAGAGTTTCGAAAGCCTTCAACCAGACTGGATACTGTAACAGATCTCCATCGAATATTCCTGGTTCGGGGAGTGGAAGACGGCTTTGGTTTTGGGTTTCCGCCAATAGCTTCGCAACCTCAATTAGTTTTGATTGAACCTGACTTTCTGAATTTCTGTCTGTTGGTGAAGGGTATCCGTACTCATCTTTCCCTATGTTAGCGTGGGACGGATAGGTCATTATTGAATCTTCTAGGAAGGGGTTGACACGAGGAGTCTGTGCTGAAGTGTAGATTGGTCCGGGGAGTGGAGTGTAAGGATTCAGTGAACTCAAGACTGGCGTTGCTGATTCAGTAATGCTTTCTTTAGGTTTGCAAACTGGTGTCCATGGAGCCGGGATGAAAGGCAGCTGGCCTGACACGGATACTTTTACATTAGAAACCGACGCTGACTGGTCATCAAGAAACTTCTCTAAAAGCGCTTTCGAGTCCATCTCTGTGGGAGGACTAACAGGGAATTCGTCTCGGAAAAGATGACGGTCTTGCTCTTCATGTTTAATGGATGCAATCATCTGGGCTTCTTTTTTAACTAATTTTTCTTGGATTCGAAAGTTCTCCTCTAAAGCCTTTAATTCTTCTTTGGCGCGTTCTTCTTCTCGCGCGATTTCCATCTTCTTCCTTTGCACCTCGTCCATTTTCGCTCGGTGTTCTATTTCTTTTTCTTGCCTCTCCTTGGCGAGCGCCATTGTAGCTCTTAGAGAGGCGATGTCTCCCTCAAGTTGCACTCTCTTCTGTCGCAAAGATAGTGATGAGTAGCGAGAGGACGAACTAGAAGATTTACGGCTTGACTTATCAGAAATTTTGCTTGTCTTGGTTGATTGTGAAATCGTTGACCTCTTAGAGTCATGTTCTTGTTGCAAAAAATTGATTCGTTCGCTTATCATTCTCAGGGCTTCATTGTTTTCGCGAGAAGCAGCGTCAAATTCCTCGTATAAGCGGTTTATTTCTGCCTCGTCTTCCATTACGGCCTCTAATGCCTCGTGTGACAAAGACAATTGCGTCATTTTCCTCTCAAGATCTTCGCACCCTACCGTGAGGGACGTGATGTCCTTTCGAGCCACGAGAATCGAATGAATGGAATTAATTTGTTTTCTCCAAGACCTTTTAGCCGTTAAAAATGCTTGGAGGCGAAGATTTCGTAAATATTCGGACATCCTCTCGGTCGAATGTTTTTCTCTCGCGCTTCGACGCGGCACTTCATGCTCATCGTCTGAATCTTGAAATTCCGCGTGGTCTACGAGAAATTCTAGACCTTCCGCTGCGCTGTCGGCCATAAGTTCTTACTCCCTTTGATTTAATGGCATGTTTCTTTCGGTAGTTATTGTCTAAATAATGATACTTGTACGATCCGACAAACGAAGATCCAATGCACTCTTAATCGTTCCTGAGAAATCGTTTGACTATAGCTCCAGGCGTCGTAACAACGTCGGAATGTCGCAAAGATACACGCAGATTATTACGAGGACTTCGCTCGAAGTACTGATTTCGAACACCAAAGACAACGTATGATTCCAACGTGATTTATTCGACTTAATCGTGATTTGATGTCCAAAACCGTCAAACTAAAATACAATCAAAAACCTAGTCTAAGCGACACTAAAGACTTAAAATAAAATACCATTACATAACACGAAAATATCTTAAAACACACAAGCGCAAGGAAATCTATTAATTCAACAATTGACCTAAAAACGCAATAACAAGGACAAGGAAATAAATACACGCTTACCGATTGTCCTCTCTGTAACGCCTGAATACACGAGTCGCAAGATAAACGCAGAAACCTTCGCAATGAGCTCTCTTGTCTGAAACAACTATCGCAAAACGATAACGCACGAGGTCTGACATATGATATCGAAGCGTTCCTAATACGTAACAAAGACTAATACTTAACAGAAAATAATACTTAACTGCGAATAATATCTAACTCGACAACAATTACACTAGCCACATAACCAAAGCACACTGTATAAACAAAAAAAGGCCTTAGGCATTGGTACTGTAAGCCAAAGGTTTAATGGTCACAATATATCGCAGTATAAAAGCTGATTACACTACACTACATCATTTGACTCTGTTGCTAGACAAATACAGCTTAGGCCCGTTCCAAACGCCGCTCCATTCATGCGCCGAACCTAACTGATGAGTTTAAGTACGGCAGAAGAGCGGCGTTTGAATCAGTTCGGTTCGGCAGATTAGATTTGGAGCGGCAAACAACATTAAATTCGGCAGGGTCTGCCGCACTATGCGACGTTGGAGCGGCGGCTGATTCATACGGCGTTCTCTTCATGTGCCGAACCTAACGCATAAATTACTGTAATACATTTTTCATATAACGGCACTCGTGATTGGCTCAAAATTGAGTGGGGTGACCAGTCATGCATGAAGCTCGAAGTCGTCGCTAAAAATAAACACAACAAAAATTCTGTCACGTTTCGGAGCTCCCTTCTTGCCTTCGATTTACGAGAATCGGGACTGTTTGAGCGAGTTTTTTTTAGCGTAAATTCAGTTTTTGCTGTTTTTTTCGTGATACTAGCCCAGCTTATGAGATTTCCCTTTAACAGGTCGTATTTACCGAGGCAAAACCTGTCTAAATACAAACAAGGAACCTTGCGACTGAGTTTGCTTCCCAAAATATTGCTTGGACGTAGGGAACTATTTCTATATCGGATTTCAACCTCAAGTGTAATTCTGAGACTGTGACAGAAGAAGTAGCGTCTGGGTCAGCAGATCCATCAAGCAGTGCACTGTTTGCGCCAAATGATGACTCAGATTCAAAAGAGTTGTTGAGAGTCAAAGCTGTGCCCACGTGGAAATCATTGACAACAACCAGGATGCCATTCAAGGTCATAGTCGACATGAAAGAAGACTTGAAATATTCTCAGCACGGATGCGTGGTGATTCCTAAGAATATAAAGCGACGCATTCGATTTCTTGACAATCGTTGGTTCACTGATGATGAAAGAAACGTTCTTCATCTTTACAATGGTTTTAACTCAGGGGCACCCAACGAGAATATAGTTCAAAACCACTAAAACATAGCATTGTTGAAAGTATTTTGGTATTTAAACGGTAGATATAGGCATATTTTTATCCCCTAAAAATTTTTCATCTGTTCGGATTTCCTAGCTGAAAGTCTAGTGATCCGAAAATGACAGGGATCAAAACTTACCTTTTCGAAAATTTCAGCCAGAAAAAAGGCTCCCGAAAATTATAGGTGACCTTTTTAGGGTAAAAATCCGTTAAAAATAGGCAATTATACCATATTTTAGATGTTCGAAAATCTTAGGAGAAGCAGGCAAGCAAGAAATTTTACAAAAAATGTTCCGAAAATTCTAGATCTCAAATCGTCTTCCGAACAGATATATTTCCGAAAATTGTCGTTGGGTGCCCCTGTTAACTATGGAGGTAGTGGTGAGCCTAAAAACAAGAAAATCTCCGTTTTAGGCCTGGCGTTGAGCTTCGAGGAAAAGACCGGTCGACTTGTCCTCACTGACAGCGACTTTAAAGCGTCTAAGAAAATCTTCCCAGGTTTGAATTCTAACATGAGGGGTTCCATTGTTGGGCAAGTCGAGGCTAATCGCGGAAAAACTGTTAGGCGTCGCTCAAAGTTAACGGATGCCTCCGCTCCTGCTCCCCCCATTGAAACATGTAAAGTTATGTTTTCAAATGCGTTGCGCTTTGATCCAAAAGGAGGAAAGTGTCTACATTTCACGGCGATTACAAAAGGAACAATCTATGTGATTTTTGCTGTGTCTCCAGGAAAACAGCATTCGGAATACACTGTTCGAATAGCCAAGACAAGAGTTGATATATACACGGGGTAGCGTGAAGTTACTTTGTCGATCAATTATTTCAAATTTTAGCTTTGGTCGCACAAATGATGGAAATATTACATTATTTGATCATTGCGGTGTTTGAATGTGCCTAAAATGCATAACAACCAAAGCCTCTGGAAGTTAGTGTAGGCTGTAAATATATCTATATATCTACATATCCTATATCTAGGTTGTAAATATGTTATTACCAACTTGTCAATTCTGCCAGAAATGGTTAAACGTTTTTACTGGTATTGTTGGAAGGACAATTCTTCCCTCTCCTTGCGTTGTCATCGGGTCGGCATTAAGTTTCTACTCTATATATTGAAAGAACTTCCCCTACTTACCAAACTAACTGCGGTATAGAGGATGCTACGGGAGTAGTTATTTTGAATTGAGCAACTCGCTTAGTTTTAAGCACTCTATATAGCGCTGATATAGAACATGTTATTTCAGGGATCAACGTCAAAAGTATTCATCGAAGATGAAAGTGCTGCTGGTATTGGTACGGAATCCATACACCAATCATATTTTGTCTGCGTAACAGAGTCGAATGAGGCTGTCCGAATCGAATACGGCAAAAGCCAAGGTTCCAAGCTCAGATGCTGGAGCTGTGTTTCTTAGTTTCGGAGACGTCGCAGAAAATGGATCTGATCCACCACCAAGCGTTCAGTTCTATGCATTTGGTATCGAAAACGATCCCGCTAAAATAATGGATGCTCATTTGCTATCAAGAAAACTCACCGAGGCAACTTGTAAGGGAAGAACAAGGGTGGACAATCCAACAGGCTTGTGCGCTGAACCTTGTCACGTAAATTGTGATCCAACAGCAGGCAAGATAAAGTTTCACATGATCAAGTAAGAAAAACAAGATCTTTACAAACAAAATCGAAGGAAACATGCATGTGACACTGTTTCCTACTTTGACTGTTCAAGAAAGTGAATTGAGCTGACGTACCAATCTCACTGACTAAAATACATGCAATATACTAGGCCCGATCGGAAGGTCTGGGAAATTAATCATTGCTGGCTGATTTCGTGAAGCTCACCTTCTCGTTAAGTCAACATTATTAGGTACGCAACATTCGTGTTGACAGTGCAACGTTTGATTAATTATCACATGCAGAGATGCAATAATCTCATGAGTTATGTGGCAAACTCTGAAAGCCGCAAGCAAAATGAACCAAGCTAGTGAATTCTGATTGGACTTGATGGGCTTGCCCGGGATCACCTCCAGCGACAATCAAGAAAAATTGTTTTCCAAGGCATGTAATAAATCCTTTATTAACCTAGCTTGTTTGGTTTAGATGACTGTATAATGTTTCGCATTAATGTTTCTAGTTTTAAATAATTGTGGACAGCAGCTCAGCCGATAAGCACGCCAGAAAAAGAATTTTGTAGCAACCCATAAAAAGTTGGACATTCAGATGCAATAATCAGCCAAGCACACCAAATATGTAATTTTGTTAGAATGGTTGAACTGTTTAGAGCCACCCTCTGTAATTATCAACTTTGGTCATTTGGACGAGATTAAATCAAATGCCTAAAACTTTCTCAGATAAAAGGTCTATAGATAAGTGATTCATAAAAATACAACTTTCAGTTCAATTCGATTCGTATAATAGCGCTGGGGCCACCATCTTGGTTTTGGCCCATTGAAAGGGCTTTCAGCGGCCATTTCAGGGCACATTTTAACAATTTACCTCACAAAGAAAACGACATAAATCCGGGTAAAAATCCATTTGTTTCAGACAAGAAAATGTATTTGTTATGTTGGGAGGCTGTTTTGGCAATTTAATCATCATCTGATTTTTTTTTACAGATTTTTAAATTTCTTCCCTTTCGGTCTACTCATGAAGCGCCATAAAAAGGGCAAAATTTAAAGTTAAATATCCCCAAAAGTACATCACCTGAGATCCCGAAACTATACTCCACTTAAAGAGCAATGTCTCACCTGAAAAAATATGCAAT
>JAHPZR010004941.1:40000-45000 GCA_019787425.1 Platygyra sinensis
TGACTTTGATATGCCCAGCGCTAAAATACAAATCGAATTGAACTGATAGTTATATTTTTGTAAATCACTTATCTAGACCATTCATCTGAGAAAGTTTGAAGAATTTGATTTTTTTTCTCGTTCAAATGAACGTACTTGAAAATTACAGAGGGCGGCTCTTAAATATTTCGATTACGCAGTTTTATTTAATTCTAAGACATAGTGAAAAATGTCTCTACAACTAACTTTACCATCACAGAGGATACAACACGATGTTTCGAAATACACCCGAATTTTATCCCGTTTTTGGCTTCTGCCTGATAATACCGATGTACACGTTTTCCCCTCAAAACAAGTTTGACCATATTTAAAATTTAACAAAAATAAAGGATAAATTTATTTGGAATTATTACATGCTGATCTCGCTCTCGTTGTCCCGCAGCAGGCGCGCAAATTTTCATTGATGTTTTTATGCCGTGTTTTCGATGCAATAATGATGCCGCTCAGGTAATCCATTAAAGAGCCTATGAAGTAAAAAATAATTGCTGCTTATTTCAAAGGTCTTTCAAAATATAGAAGAATGGCATTTTTCTTTTTAGAATATCTTTTTTCGTTTTAGAGATATTTACGTTTTTGTGAGTAAAGTGATGACGTCATAAGTGGTTTCACTAAAACAGTACAACACTCAATCAAGAATATCTCTGGAAATATTAAAGCAGTGTTCTTCAAACTTGGCATCAGTACTGTACATCACAAAAGAAGCAAAATGACACTTGTTGTGCCATTGCCATGGCAACAGTGATGCCACTGGTCCTGCTTTAATTAAGACTAAAATTCCCAGATTTTTTCCTCAACAAGGATCATCCACTCAGAACAATCTAATGGGGATAGTTAAGACAATATGGGAACCATTTGTGTGCCGAGCTAGACCCTCTGCCCCATTTTAAAAGATTGCAAATGGGAATATTTGGTTTTTCACAGAAAGAGACTGGAGCCGACAGTGTTGCGATGGCAACAACATAGTAGGCGTCATTCTGTTTCTTTTGTGATGTACGTTTCTGGTGCAAAGTTTGAAGAACACTGCTCCAATATTTCTGGAGATATTTTTGATTGAGTGTTGTACTGTTTTAGTGGAACCACCTATGACGTCATCATTTTCCTCATTTGCATAATACAAAAACAAAAATATCTCTAAAAAGAAAAAAGATATTCCCAAAAAGAAAGCACCATTCTTCTTTACTTTAAAAAGCCTTTCAAATAAGCAGCAATCATTTTTTACTTCATAGGCACTTTAAAGGGTTCGCGATAGCAGTGATTCCACAAAGTACCCTAAAAGGAGGTTCTTCGTATTTGATTTAGGATGCACAGGGAAAAAGAGTACCGAATGTAAAGCCTGTAGAAAGGCCAAGGACATCAAAACTGGCGAGTGCTTAGAACATTGTCCTGAAAATACTTTCTTGACATCGATGAAAGATTGTAAGGGTGAGTTGTCATATAAATGATAGTATTAAAATTATTGATGGTTTCAGTGTAAATCAACCGGTATTTCCAGAAAAATTCTCTCTCTGGGTGGGGGGCAGTGGTACTCCCATGTGAAAGTGGTTGAGTTTTTCGTCCTCTAGTCTTGAACGTCATTATCAATTCAATAGGGGTGTTCAGTATAGAAAGTAAATATTTTACACACCAGGGTATCTTTTACGGTTCTATGCCAAAAAATAACGAAATCCCCGTAATAGCTTGTTGATGGTTCAGATGCTAATATAAGTTTTCTGTCTTCTTCTTCTGTTTTCTTCTTCTTCCTGTCTTCCTACCTCAGAAATCTAATTGAACTATATTTTTTTCGTACTCTTTTCAGAAACTTTTGAAATTAATGGAAAGAACTCACAGGCCCACAGCGGATTGACTTCGACACAAACATGCCTGGAATGTCAGAATTAACAGTGTCATTTTGGGTCAAATTATCCGGCAAGAAGTTGAATATTCTTTGGATATATTTCCGTTCCGACGTCGGTCTTTCCCTGGATTTTAAAAACTCTGAGCACGAAGCCGATATTCCGTCTGGTATAGAGTTCACAGTGAGCATATCTCGGTAAATATCCCTCGCTGTTCATTTAGTGACTCTGAAGTACAGAACATTTGAGTATTTTCCAAGGCAGTATACAACAGTTTCAAATTCACCAAAGCATGGCTAAACGTTAAAATCCCTTTTCAGTCATGTTACAAGTCCGCCGTTGGTATATACTAAAACTTTTGTTCAAGCCTAACGTCGATGAATAGTGACTTAAAGTGTATGTGAACAATACTGAACTAAGGAATTAGCTTAGTGATGTCACTGGTCTGGTTATCTTTGTCATCATATAAAAGAAGTTATACCTGTTGTTGTTTAACAAATTTAAATTCAACCGACAAAGTAACTGAAAATGACAGACCTTTCTCAGAAATTTCTTTTCACGTTAAAACTTTTCCTTTTCCTGAAAATAAATATCATCTATTTGGTAAGTGAGTGAACTTGACTTCTTCCTCTCTTCCGTTCATTAGCATCGGTGGATTCTTCTGGCGGTGGCCACAAGAATTCATGGCAAATCCAACCTGGCATTTGATCTTCGTCACATTTGTCCAGTATGAGCTGCGTGTTACGTGTTTTCGTAGATGGAAAAATTGCGAAAGAACCCTGCTGGCCACTTCTGAACTTTGAAAGCTTCGCAGGAGGGGGAAGTTTTGGTCTAGGGGTCCCAGAAGGACAGAACTTTCCGATTCGTTTGACCTCAATCAATATGTGGAATCACATGCTCAGTGCTGACGTAATTGCAGAGCATGCGAAAATCTGTGATGCAGCGATTGGAAATATCAAGGAGTGGTACGATGCTTGGCCGATTTTTGAAGAACAGAGCTCGAGCGGTTTCATCAAAAGACCAGCAACATGTTCGGCAAGTTATTCAGAAGGTGTGGCGAGTGAAGACGACTTACATCAGTCTTCAGGAAGGTCACTCTTCACCAAAAACAAGAAAGAAAAGTATTTAACCAAATAAAGGTGGCAGAAAAACACATCATTAGAAGCGTACAATGTAGCTGTTAATTAATGAGTTTAAGATAAGTAATAAAGTACGAAGAGAGGCAAGACTGATTTTCTTGTTTTTTATCTTTTTTTTATCCCGAGTCACATTAGCTCACGATCTCTCAACTTTGTTTCGCGTAAGTTTTTACAATTTGGTCTTTCGGGGCACCATACCGTAACAAATGTTATCCAGTTGCCATTTTTAACTTAGAAAATATTTCAGTATTATTTTTCAAGTTGTAGTGCTGAGACGATTTCCCTCTATCTCTCCTTCACTCCTTCACTTCCCTTTGACATTTGGAAACCACGGGGGGGGGGGGGGGGGCGACTCCTATATGAAAAAGCAAGGGATGCTTGTCGGAAACTGTTGCATTTAACTCCTAAAGGAGACTAATGTGGACGTTTCCTGAGCTTCATTAAACCCCTACAAGATACCAGTTAAGGTAATTCCCCTGAAATAAAACTGACAATAGATTTTCGTTCAAACTTTGCCCACTGAATATTCATCATATGAGAACTTCATTTTTGAAATAAAAAAGGGGGGTGCCCATACTCATTTAGGAGCACTGGGGCATTGAAAATGACCCATTTTGGCATTATTTAATGCTTATTATAAGAACGCATTCCCAGTAATAATTGTAAATTTTTGTGACCGAGACTCATGAGAACACGCATTAAACTGGAGTCAATGCATTGCATCGGACACAAATAAACTTTTTAAGTTTAGTTTAGACAGACAGCTGAATTCTTGATTAAAATTTCAACCAAATTTCTTGACATGGTTGCCATAGGGCAAAATAGAAAAGGCCACAGTTTACTTGCTATTTTCGTTATTTATTCAAATTTCAGCAATAGGAACTGGAAACAGATCAGTCTTTCCTCAAGCAAACTTTATGATAAGTTGATTACAATGACTGAAAAAAAAGTTGGGGTCCCCGTGCTCGTTGGTGAGCTATAGCCATTTTCCAACAGACAGCGCTCAATATCAAGGCAAATCCGCCATGTTTTTAATATGCGCGTGCACGCGGGCGCGCTAAATGACGCCATAAATTATGCGCAGAAAGGATGCGCAATGCAATTGTGAGGAATAACCTTAAAACGGAATAGGTTCAATTACTAGCCATTGTTCAAGACAGGATCCTGCGCGTTTGTGGACCCGACTCGGGTACTCGAGAGATCAGCGGAAATTAAGCCTAAAAGCTGAAATTAAATGAGAGCGTTTCTTTTATTATTCTTACTTCGAGTGCACCCTGAAGGATAATTTGGTAGCTAAAAACGGTGACGTTTGGTCTTTAACACCCTAAGTGAGACCAGAATTCTTGATTTGTACCCGAGACGACATTTTCCCCCGGGTTCAAACATCCGCCATCTCCCATGTCTACGACCATCTTACAGTCGGTTGCAGAGCTAAAATGTATAACGATTTTTTCATTGTTAGAAAAATACTTCTGGTTCTTCCTTAGCGATTCAATTCAAGGAAAGTCTTCGTTGTTTTTCTCTCACATTATTTAGCAATTATTGAATGGGGCCGAGTAGGATATGAAGAATTTTGCAGATCAAGGAGGATGTTATCCACACAGGCCGAAGGCCCTAGCCCCGGTTGTTGGAAAGCCGATTAGCGCTACCCCAAGATTAAATCGCCATAATCCACGGAATAAATTTATCCCTCGATTAAGTTCTGTTCCTCGAAGCTCGATTAGCACTATCTAAGGATTAAACCAAGGGTTAAATTTAACACACCTAGCGGGGTGGATTAACTCGCTAATCGGATGAAAAAGCAGTCAAACAAATCAAAATGGTAGACTCACTTTGTTGATTTTGCTTTAATCCCGAGCCCGGTAAAGAAAGGAAGGCAAATCAGCCTTCCTGATGACTTTTCCGGATTGGATTTTACTATTCCCTCACGGACGAGCCATTCAGCGTCCGGTTTTCCCGCGCTTTCTCGAGTTTTTACAACACGGACAGA
>JAHPZR010004941.1:50000-57962 GCA_019787425.1 Platygyra sinensis
AAGTCATGATTTCCTTTCTTTAGACTTGGTGAATTATTAACGAATATTAATTACCTTGCAGATGTGAGTCCTCTCTAGCCGTTACCATTAGCCTAGCATTTCGCCTTTTGTTAAGCTGCTTTGTTATGTAAAAGAACAGTTTTGCACCAACAAGAACGACAAATAGAAACAACGACAGTGCTACCACAACAGCAACGAACACTGGTGACTGAGAGTCGAACGCGTTGATGGTATTACGCTCAACATCAGAGGAGGTCCTTTGGCTTTCGGCAGCCTGGAAAGCAAAGGTATTTACGAAAGACTGAATTTCTTATAGGAGGCAAAACATGCGTCAAATTTGATATCCTAGGTCGAGAGTCAATTCTGTCACTACGGCCGAATTCGTACTGGTATGGCTGTTGATTTCTCCAGTGATTATTTTACACCAGTTATCGAGGGAATACTTTGCTCAAAAAAGGATTAAAAAGTCGTTGTATCACATGGTATTGGCGTTATTTTGCCCAGGTATCCGGACAACTCGCCCTCTGGACAATTCTCCCCAAAACAACTCGCCCCCGATCCTCAGATAACTAGCCCCCTCGTTCTTTTATCCACTACCGAGCGAAACGAGCCGCTAAATATATGAACCCAAGATTTAACGTCTTCGTTCCTGTCCAGGGGGCGACTTGTCTGACATTCTTTTGCCCAAAAACCATAGTTTTGTTAACACGTGTCTTTTATGACGACATCACGGGTTTGAGTGGTTAACAGAGCATATATTGATATCGACTAATTCTTTCATTACCATTGTACTCAGTTAGTGTTAATGCAAAGTTAAGTGCAAACGACTTTTCCTCTAGCCCTTAATCTTTTAGAGTTAATTGAGAAATGTAGTTACTGTGGTAAATAAAAAATGTAACGTTAAAGGAGTGTTTTTTAGACAAGGTTTCCAGTATTTCCGCGGATCATGTTACCACGCGCGTTACGTGGATGTTTTCGTGGAGGATAAAATGCGTGTAAAGCCACTTGGCCTGTCCACATGAGCAAAATCTTCGTCACAGGATTGGTTTTTTCTAAATCTTCTTTTAATTTTGGAAACCAGGAGTGATCTAAAAATAACGGTGAAACTATGTTAAGCTCCGGCCTGATGGGCTACTTAGCTTGTATGGGTTTTATAGCTATTGGTTCCGGCAGTATCAGCCACTAAGGGACTGTGCAATAATTATCAGGAGGGGGGCAGTAAAACGAGAGGGCGGACCGAATGTAAACTCACAGCCTTAGGGAGGGGGGTAACATGTAAATTTCTGGGAAAGTGGGGGGGGGGCAACCGAAAAACTGACTTTAAGATTCAAATACCAAAGATGTTTCACTAAAAGTTGTACGCATTACTTTCCGGACTGATTTAATATGAATAAAACATGGCTTACGGTATTAAAAAAAACAGGGCTTACAGTATAAAAAACATGGCTTATGGTAAAAATGAAATGGAACATACAGTCATTGTCAATGAAATCAACTTGATAAGATTATCAAAATGACACGTTTATGTTTGTGTTTAAGAAAGTGATGATAACAAACTCTTCAACTAACTCTTCAGCTTCTCCAATAAAGCATTTAGAATTTAATAGGTCTCCTAAACAAGCTTTATCAATGCGAGAGGTAAACAAACCAAGAACATCTTGATCGACATTATCGATCTATCGACATTATCGATCTGTGGCACTCCATACTTCTCTGGCTCATATTCACCATCAACTGGTGTCCCCCCCAGTGAAAGAAAAATAACGGAAGCTCTACTCTTCCAATTTTTCACGGCCAAAGAACTCCTTTTTCTTGCTTTCCTTTTGTCTTCCTTCCTTCTCCTTCTTCTCCTGGATTTTGATACGTTGGTTTTGGAACCAATAGAATAGGTAGTCTTGTAATTTTTTGATGCAGTTTTAAGGTCCTCAATTAGTTGAGCGATATTATCTTGAATGCCAGTTGAGATTAAGTGCAGAGTGTCTGAATTAGATTTATGGTGGCAGGTAAGGCCTGTTTGTAGCTTTCCTGTTCTCTCACTAAAAAGACTGTCATCATGTGCAGCAATTGTATCTTTAATAGTTTCCACCTTTTTCTTTAGTTTGTTTGCTTCAGCTTCACATCTTGAAACTTTGCTGTTGTCATGCGGTTTGGGGTGGTAGTCTCACACAAAAACTGCCCAACACAAGCTGGATTGTCTCTTACCAGGTATTCATAGCTGGCTTCGCATTTCCTGACATCTTGAACAACTGACTACCTTCTATCTCTCTCTGCTATGAACATTTTTCTCATGACACTGGGGTCACTACCTGCCCTCTCTCTGAAGCTGTCATAGAACCGTGGCAACAAAAAAAGCTTTGTAGAACATCAGGAACTTCTCGCTATGAAAACGCAAAACAGAGCTTCTGAAAGAAACACTGTGCCAAACATTGACTGGAACAATGAGGACCATGTCAGCTCGCTGACGGCACACAGGTTAAGATTGTACTTGAAGCAATACAATTTACAGGTCAGTGGAGGGAAAGCAACGCTAGTAGGTCGTGTTCTATGTTACGTTCGGGCTGCTCAGCAAATACTGGAACCCGAAGACAATGGCGCAACTAGTGACTCTGAGCTGCAATCTAGTGACACAGAAGATCCAGACGACTCAGAAGACGATGCACAATCAGACTCAAGACAGAAGAAATGAGCGACTTTATCGAACACAGTTACGAGGTACTCTTTGTCCCAGACACTAATGTCGAATGCGTTACAGTACAAAGCAAGTATAAAGGCTTCAGGTATATTTACCATATATGTGGGTAGTGGTTGGGGGGGGGAGGTTGCGTCATAGTTTTTGGGAGATTTAGAGGGGGATCAGAGCTAATTTGCCTTTGTTGAGATGGGGTATTGTGTAATATTTCTCATTGCGAAGCTCATTTTTCGCCCCACTCCCCCTCCCCCCTCCTGATAATTATTACACAGTCCCTAAACGAGAGCCAAATGTGTCAAAAGATAATTTTAAATCCAGAATTAACAGGCACAAAATTCCTTAAGAAGTTCATCTCACCTTAGAATCTTTGATGTAATTACTTGTGATTCTCAGCACATCATTGTAACGGAACTTGATCACATTTGATAAACAGTCCGAGATACCCTCCTCAAACACGTTGTTTCCATACGCTACTCCATAGGCTCGGTTATGTGGAATAAAGCTGGCTATTGACATTTGTTGCGTTTTGCCCTTCCTCTTTATTGACTCAGTTCCAATAAAAATATCATCTACGAGCACGTCGATTCTTTCTTGGCTTGTCAGCGAGTCGTACATCTCATCACGGTCTTCAAGAGCTACAAAAAATACGTCCAATGGAATTAAAATGAGATGGAAACTTCGCTTTATACGAAATCGTAGCCAAAAACAAACATCAAAGCCAAGGCATAATGTTACTTATGTCGATAAATTGACCTATTGTATTCAAGACACATATTTGCTGATCTGTGACATAACAGCCAATCATGTTAAAGAGTGTCATATGTCCTCAGTATAAAAGACTGGTCACATTCTCAAATAGTCCCTCTTGTTTTTACCATCAGGGTAAGTCAAGAGACTATGAGGGTGAGAGAACCCATCCCCGTGCCCTATGATATTCAATCTATTTTAAGCTTCGCGTCACGCTGTCAAAGTTATTTTTAGTTTAGGTCCCATGATCACGCAAAGGCCAACGGTCATCAGGTTGTGTCCATCTATAAAATAAGAATTGAAAATTTAGCGGGCTAAGAGAAAAAATGTCAGTTTGTTTTGAACTGCTGCACTGTTAGCATTGGAAATCGTATTCAGAGCTGGGCAGGAAAATTATACGAGCTTATCAGAAGCCGTAAAATAGAAGTCGTGTCATTCCCCAGCATGAATAATGAACACCAAGTGCCAAGACTCGAATTTCTAACTTGCTTGAAAGTCGTTTATCGGAAAGTGCCGAAAAGATTTAACCGAAAAGCATTTCTTTCGAAAGGTATTTTAAAGCGTGAGACAGCTACTGAATATTTGTTTCGCGTTTGTTAGAACTTTCGCTCCAAAAAAACCCGGTGCAAATCTTTGGATAGCAGAGATATCAGTGACGTCACCTATTGTTATTAATATGCCAACCAGAAAACTATTGGCTGGTGAAACAAAGAGTTCTTTTGTTTAACGTTTTCAACATTTAAATAACAAAAGCAATGTTTGTAAACAAATATCTTTGCTAAAATATCTTTGTTTCGGAAGTGCTGTGTAATATTACCAGGTTTGCGTGACCACGTCGAGAAAAGGTGCTCCGGACTTACTGCTACGTTTGGACTAATCGATGTTTTTTCAAAGCGCTAGGCAGGAAATTATCTTCTATGTGTTTAACTACAGTTGGTTTAACCTAAGTTTCCTTCGAAAACACATGATAAGTCTTGTGATTTCTCTGCATGACTATATTCCCAAGAGGCGCCATGCCGTGTCTGCTAACTTTAAACTGTATTTCTAAAAACACGCACGAAAGTCGTTTCTCGAAAAGTACTGAACGGATTAAATCGAAAAACATCTCTTTCGAAAGGTTATTCAAAGCGCAGGCCAGCTGAATACTTGTTTTCCGTTTGTTAGAACTTTCGGTCCAAAAATCCCGGTGCAAATGTTTGTATATTCTATTTCGAAATTGCTGTGTAATATTTACCAGAGTTTGGATGTCCGCGAGGAGAAAAGAGCTTCTCTTGAACTAAAACATCGTTAGGATCGAGAGAGACCCTTAAAGAGACCTATCTGAAAAGCATTTTGAAAGTGCTGGGCAGGAAAATTATCTTCTATTGTGTTTATTCTGATTTTTTCTTCGGAAATTAGTCTTGTCATGCCCTTAGGTCATTTCTCTGCATGACTGGTTCACATTGATAGGCGCTCTAGCTGCTGACAAGCTAAACCTCAATGTTATTGCGTCATTTAAATTGGCCAATCAGGTTTCTTTCCTTAAATAGCCTCGCGGCTTGACCGCGCGCTAAAATTAGATTGAAAAAGATTATCATTGGAAGTAGCCCATGTATGGGGGATGGGTTCTCTCACCCTCATAGTCTCTTGAGTAAGTATATCTCTTGGCCAAAACATTTTTCCCTCCCTCCGCTCCCTTACCTTTCGGATCAACATTTATGCTATGTATTTTCGTTTACCAGCCGTGGGGCGCCTTTTTCGCCCCACCTTTGCTGAAAATTATAATTTAATTACCATGGACATTGTTAACAATTAACTTTTATTTGAGTTTCTATTAAAACCGCCACAGTATAAGTGGCCAAGAAATGCCAATTCACGAGTAGATCATTTGTTGTAAATCATATCACCTTAGCAAACTAGTGCGACCCTACAGAGAGCTCCCGAGTTCGATTCCGTACAATGTGCTGTTAGCTTTAACCCTTTCACTGCCATATTTTTACAAAAAAAATCACACTTTTAACCGTTAAATCAGTCTTTTCTACTGCCATGACACTGAATGGCCCAAAGGTTTGCTAAAAAAGCTACTTTTTTTTATCAAAAAGATCAAGAGAAAATGTTGAAAAGATAGATTTCCCGAAGATTAGTACAAAAATCTGCAATATTTCAATTTGGTGCATGCGCATAAGCCAAAATTTGGATTTTTTATTTTTGCTGTTGCCCTTTCCAATTTTTTCTCGCCCTACCCCTTTCCTTTTCCCGGCCCTTCTACGTCCGCTACCTCTAATAGTCTTTCTGGCTGTCTTAAAAAAATGGACATTAACCATGGGCAAAGCCCACAAATGGGATCTTGTCATGATCAATTATAGATATAGTAGGTCGTCTTACCACAGCAAAACTAATAACGTTGTTTTTTAATTTTTGTTATCTCAGAATTCAGTTGATATGCAAAACCGACCATTGTGTGGATAGATCTATCCTAGCTCTACCACCTGCCTATCAAGACTATCTGGCGTCATTTAAATTGATGACGCCACAAGTGGTATCAAAAGCACGACCACTCAAGGCGAATATAAACATCCTTGGCACTGAAAGGGTTCAAAGAGATTTGTGAGTGACAGCTCTTTTAAAGTAAGGGTCTTCGTTTGCTGGACCAACTTCAACGTAGCGAAAATGAAAGCTCAAAAGCTTGGATTAGTTTTAAAAAACAATATGAATATTAAGTTAGGAAGAAATGATAAGCACTGGTGTTAAAGCAGGAGGATATGAAAATTCACAAGTACATATATTGTAAATTCTTCGGACTTGTTAATTACTTGCTGACAGCATATATATGTTTACAGTAGTAGTTGTAGTAGTAGTAGTAGTAGTAGTAGTAGTAGTAGTAGTAGTAGTAGTAGTAGTAGTAGTAGTAGTAGTAGTAGTAGTAGTAGTAGTAGTAGTAGTAGTAGTAGTAGTAGTAGTAGTAGTGGTAGTAGTAGTATATTTCATAATAACAACAACAACAACTTTATTTGTATACGTACCCGGCATAATATAATACTAATAAACAAAATAAATTAACAAAAATATATAGGGGTACCTGCCGCCCCCAATAACCAAAGGGGCTACAAAAAAAAAGGACATATATACTTAGGTGATTTATACCCACATTTATACTATTATTCTTTTGTTATTGCTACATTGATCAGTTAATAACAGTGTAAAGCATTCTTACTTGTTATGTTAGCGGCCAAATTAACGGCGTCCTGAAAAGCAGGGCTGTCCCTTAAGACACCAACCTATCACATAAAATGATGACTCCCTGGTAAGTATAACGAGCAGCTGTTGGTTGGATTGTTCACCGTGATTCACTTAAATTTAAAATCGCTCCAGCAGCGTAAATTTGAGTTGGTGATAGGGTGATTTAGAAATGGCATCTAGCATGAATGTTCTTGTTGTCATATGGGAGAGGGGTGAACATTAATGAAGGGATGGTCGCAGGACATCCATTAAAACGAAACGTGGATTCAATTTCTTTTCTCGTAGCTTCACGATTCTTGTTACAGGACGTGAGTGTCCAACGGCCCTCCAAAGTGGGCTTTCCAGATCTGTAATCAATGCACAACCAACCCCTAAATGGAAAAAGAGTGGGAATGGGGACATGTCTTTAGCTAGTTCAAAGAATCTCAAAGAAATTCTTTATAGCAAACAAAATAAAGACACTAAAATAGACCAACCCGTTTTCCTGTTGTAACGTCATATTTCTCAAGCTTGACATTGGTTAGAGCACTGGTGAGGGAAGCGGTCATCACAGAAGAAACAGTGACACCAATCAATATCCACAACAAAGCAAACGACCTGGCAAGGGTAGACTTTGGTGTCTTGTCGCCATAGCTTGATCAACAGTTAAAATAACAGATTGGGTCGTTAGTAATTTAGATTGAAGCCAAACTATCTTCAGCCTAAACTATCAGTTGTTCTGTCCTGGGTGTGGTTGTGCGGGGTCGTTCCTGAAAACCCTCGTTCCCAGGGCCTTTTTTCTGCCAGGGAAAAGGCCCTGGGAACGAGGTTGGTTCCTGAGGGCAGCTGTGGTCCGTAAGGAGAAGGGTCACAATTCTCTTTTTTCATGTTTTTTTTTTTGGACGATAGCTTGTTTCCGGCTGTTGGTCAGTGGGGACGATCGAGAAAGGTAGCGGGCGACGAGCAGTGTCTAAGGTCTACCGCCCTATCCTTTTCTCTCCCAGACTCCGCTCGTCACCCGATCGTGACCACTCACCAAGTGCCTGAAACAGGCCATTTGGACATTAAAGCGTGTTTGAAACGTTTAGTTCGCTTTCGAACTTGATCTTTATAGCATCTTTCCAGTTCTCAATCATGGGCCGGGATTATTTTCAGTCGAGTGCTAATTCTCTTATGTTAATAGCAAGCTTGCTTGGGACGTTTCTAGGCGAACACTGGAACTTGGCCCGATATTTCCTTGTAGTAGTAAGGCCTGCGTGCGAAAGTAACGATAGTAAACATGATAACGAAGTGAGTCAGTCGATGCAAAAGTTTTGTCATAATTCTTT
>JAHPZR010004943.1:0-18160 GCA_019787425.1 Platygyra sinensis
ACACAACCGAACACACACAAAGGTTGAGGCATGGGCGTGTTGGTCAGCCAGGCCCAAGATCTGTTTAATTGTGACAATTAATTTACAACAAAGTGGAATAATAGATACATCAAGTAACGTCCTACATGCGCCAAAGCCGGACACGTAAACCCGAAAAACCCCCTTGTTAGGGAAAATAGGGACCGTGTACCCCCGACCAAGTGCAATGGCGCCACCTTTGGGGTTTTAAGGTTGATTACTAAACAACAGAATGAAAAAAACAATTCATATTATGACGCTAATTACACAATAAAAATAAACCTTATGAGAAAGTGCTAGTGGCAAGGCTGACCGTAGAATGTCACAAGTTACTCAACCGTCTCTTTTTACAAACATACTTCCCATGAACCCTCGCGTACTACGCTCGCACCCAGTTCTCTGTTCCGTGTCGGCAAAATATTAATTTATGTCAATACCGATTATCACAAATTACATATTTTGCCTTCACTACACAACCGAACACACACAAAGGTTGAGGCATGGGCGTGTTGGTCAGCCAGGCCCAAGATAGAAAGCTAAAGGTAGGGCTTGAGCTCACAGAGACAGAGCTTTGGAAAACTTCTAACCTACTGGCAACTGAGAATCCTTAACAAAAATGTTCTTCGCTGTGGCTGAAGCCCAGCGACCATGGCGCTGAAGATTCCTCTCCGAAACACCAGAGCTGACAGCTAAAGTAGCTCCACCTGACCTAGCTGAATGAGTGCCAAACTAGAGATATCTGGCACAATCTACGCGAAAGACTTTTTGAAAAACTGCCTATAGGTAGAACAACTAATCGGCTTGTTTATAGAGATAAGGCGCTTCTGATTGCTTGAAACTGAAATGGTCCTAAAAAGATACTCGTTTGACTTTTCAGGAATCTGGGCCTCGAGTATATACAGCTTACGTAAAGGATAGGGACACGTGAACGACGAGGATTCAGCAGTTACGACGGATCTGCCCTCCCTCAGTTGGTCCGTCTCGCTTTTCTCTAAACTGATTTTAACGAAACCCTCATAAAACTGAATATCTCTGCTACGAATAACGCATAACTCAGAACTTCAAAGGAAACCGGAAAATGCAAGAACTGATGCAAGAATGAACATAACTAAAATTTCTTAATTGTAAAAGGTCTTCTAGATTAGTCTCTGCAGCAAGAAGCTTGAGGTGGTGGGCGTGCAGAGGCTCCTTTTCTTCCTTTGTATTAACTATTTGCTGACTGTCAAGGCGAGCAGCTCCTTCTTTCACGGCAACAACAGTAGGGTGTAATGTTGGTGAATCAACGCTTGCAAGAAGGTGAGTCCACTTGAACGCGTAGAAGGCGCAGTTGATGGCAGCGACGGTCTTCTTCGACTCGAGGAGGTGTTGCAAGTAGAGGACACAATCAATGGGTCTGACTGGAAACTCCGAGGTACCCAAAACGTCACTAGCAAAGGTTCTCCACTTGTTAAGAGCTCTCAAGTAATTTTCGGATGTCTCAGACGCTCTGGAAGCAAGGAGGGTAGACTTAAGATTCTCCATTAGCTGATCCACTCTAGCGGAATTTTGGGCTTCTGAAGACCAAAAAACGGAATTGAAAATATCTAAGGATAAGAAAGAGGAAATATGTCAAGCAAACCTAAAAACATATCAAAGCGACAGACAGCAAAGCACATATTGCACAATGCTGCATTTGTATTTAACTCACTGTCTTCAGTAAGGAAAACCACTTTGTTCTCCAGGCGATACACTTCTCACGTTACACAACACTACATGTATGCCCCTCTAGGGCATCGCACATTGTCAACATAATTAACCCCTCCAGGGTGCAAAACAGGCGATACACTTCTCACGTTGCACAGCACTACATGTATGCCCCTCTAGGGCAATCGCACATTGTCAACATAATAAACCCCTCCAGGGTGCAAAACAGGCGATACACTTCTCACGTTGCACAACACTACATGTATGCCCCTCTAGGGCATTCGCACATTGTCAACATAATAAACCCCTCTAGGGAACAAAAAACGCCCCTCTAGGGCCTCTCATGGATGCCTCTCTAAGGCATAACGCGTTTGACATCAAATAACTAACAAATAATAGGAAATTCACGCAAATACGGGGCCTTAACAGCACATAACGAAAAGAACAGCTGGAATCTCTAGCCCAAATGGAATCAGACACAAGGAACTAGAAAACTTTTACGAGCTAACTCGGAATCTAATTTGGGGGCGATGCTAAATTCAAGACGTAGGGCTAAAGAAACGAAAAAACTTGCTACCAAAAATAGAGTTCTTAGCTTTCCCTTTAATGAATAAATTAGGAAACTAGACAGGATAACCCAGACATGGATAGATGTACTCTAATGGAAACCATCCGAACACATGATGGGCCAACAGTGGACTGACTTCCTTAGGAGAACGATCAGAGTTCCTTGCGCGCTGTAAAGCTCCATATCCTTAATAACTTATACGTTAAATACACAGGGGGGCACAGCCAGATGTTATGATGAGACAAATCCTGAGAAAACGAATTAATGCCACTCGAACCAGGCTGGTAAAACCTTGAATTAAACCACTGGATTTTGGCACTGTAGGAACAAGCGAACCTATCGCAGGTATGTGGGCCCCATAAATCGTCAAGAGCATCGAAGACCGCCTCATTGATCATGGAATCGTCATAATAAATAAACTTGCTAATATCGTCCGCCAAACTAATTAGATCTCTTAGGATCCATTACATATCAATATTCACAGCATTAAGTAAAGAACTTCGATGGATATCCATTGCAAGCTCCTATATAATGCTGGAGTGTTAGACCCGGAATTAACGATCCGGACAACGTTCTGATTCTCCGTAAACCACGTGACTGTCTGGGCTTTCAAAGACTCCACGAAGGCTTTCATTGATAAGGAAACGGCTAACAGCTCTCTGAATGTAGTTCTAACTTTGAGCTTGCTCAAAATCTGACCAGCTTTGATGGAACGTCTTCCCCTCGAACTCGATGAAACTACTGCCGCAAGATGAGCCAGAAGCATCGGAGTAGACGATCTTCGAAGGCTTACGCCCGACAGGCCAAATAGGTATTCCGTTAAGACTTGCAACATTAGATTTCCAGAAATTCAGCTCAGCCCAAGCTTCAGACGAAAGACAAAGCAAGCTTACGAACTGGATGACAAGACGGGGAAATGGCCAAAAAAGCCGCTAAGTTTTCTTTTACACTGGTAATCCCCTTGTCAGTGGCAGAATGGCTCCGAGCCAAGTAATAACCTGAGTGGACTCCCAAACGCATTTGGCTTCATTGGGAAGAAAGTCTGATTTTAGCAAGTCTGCATGTACTTGCAAACAAGCGATTTCTGCCTTATCATTTATGTCTCCGGCTGCTCCGAGACCATCTTCCATATAAACCACGATCGACTTTGTTTCAGGTCTCCATTTCTTGACCAAAGGCTTGAGTAATTTTAAAATAAACAAATAAGGCGCGGAATTGAGACCAAATGGAAGAACAGAAAACTGGAAAAATCTGGTGCGTCTTGAGGAAAATGTCCACGCAAATGATAGATGTTTCCTGTGGTGCAGGAGTATTTCAACATGAAGGTAACCAGACTTCAAGTCAAAAGAAAACATAAAATCGCAAGGACTCAAAATCTCTTTCACAATAGACAAGTCTTCACACCGGAATCTGCATTTATAAAGGAACTGATAAACGTGGCGAAGGTCTTAAATTAGACGCTTTTTGCCAGATTTTTGAATAGTTACGGACAAATGATTGACGATAACAGGAGCTTCAAACACTTCAGTGACGCAACCGTTGCTAATGAGATCGTTGATGGCACTTTCGGTGAAAGCTGGCTGCTCCAAAGCCAAACTATTGTTTTTAGCTGTGAAGGGCGGAGGAATTTGAAGAGGTGGTAATTTATAGCCATATTTAATAACATCCAGAATAAATTGAGACGCGTAAATGTCGTTCCAGAATTTAAAGGCTCCACGTAACCGTCCTTTAACGGACAAATATCATTGCCGGATTTAAACTCGAAAGAATTTCCGTTGACCCGAAGAAATACTAATTCGTCGCTATCCTCATGAACAAGATCTTCTTCCAAATCGAAGTCCGAAGTGGGTCATTTGAGACTCTGACCGGCATTAGAAGGAACATTAAACCGCAAATTAGGACACAAAACCCTCCAATGCACGGGTTTGCCACAAGCAAAGTACAAACCAGATGCGGATCTCTGAGACGAAAACTGCAGGTTTATTCACGCGTAAACAGATTTTGTAGTTGTGAGGCGGAAAGCTGCGCAGTTGTTGAGATCGAAGGGACGTTACTTTTCCGGATCGAGGGAGATGCAAAACGTTTCGTGAACCTAGCTGCCTTGGATTCGGCCCTGATCTTTTTCTCATCTTACTGGTCGTCTTTATCTAAGGCTTGTTTGGTCTTCTCGAAATCGTTGCTTTGGAGGGCAATTTTGGCGTCTTCAACGGCATCTTTGATAGCTTTATTAGCTTTGTATTGCTCCTCGTTGCTCTTTTCATTGAATTGAGGAACGGAATCTTGTTCAGCCTTTTGCCCTCTGACATCTGTTGGGAAGCGATGGACTTGTTAGATCGTTTAAGGTCAGAAATCGAAGAATTCACGAGATCTTTGATCTCAATTAGAAGAGCTCTGTTGTTTTCAGTGATGACTTTCCTGACGCGCCTGCTTCATCCATAACTAGTCAAGCAAAAGTGATGAAGAGAAGAAATAAACCTTATGAGAAAGTGCTAGTGGCAAGGCTGACCGTAGAATGTCACAAGTTACTCAACCGTCTCTTTTTACAAACATACTTCCCATGAACCCTCGCGTACTACGCTCGCACCCAGTTCTCTGTTCCGTGTCGGCAAAATATTAATTTATGTCAATACCGATTATCACAAATTACATTATCCTACGGGCGGATAACTGTTAACCAAAAACAACCACGGCTATCCATTGGATAGTGATTTATCCGGTGGATAGCGTTATCCACCTTTTCGAACAACTGGGACGCAGGTTCTGGTTGGTTTCTGTTGGCGGGCAAATTAAATTCTCGGGGGGATCCATGGGGCAACACTCGCTAAGTGCAATTCCCCGGGGGAATTAAAGGTAATTCCCTGGAATATTTGTTCTAACTATCAAACTTTTTTTGGGAAAACTTGGCATGATTGAACATTCATAATATGAACATTACAAAACTGCAATAAAAAATGGGGTCACCGTGCTTGTTTACGCGTCAGCAGGCTCTTAAAATGGGGTATTTTTACTGGTTGCGCGTTAAAAGTTCGAATCACCTTCATACAGAATTAAATCTTGGTTACTTGAAAGGCACAAAATTTTGTCTTGAAACTTAAGCTTCAGTTATTGACATAAGCAGTATTGCTTCATTTAAGCCGTTTTTGATTGCCTGGTTGCGGGATATTGCACTTTTTCGGACAGTTCCGTGGTTAACTTGAAGTCCTCGCCTTGTCCAAAATACACCCAGTTGGGAACTATTTTCCAAAAAAAATCATGTTCTACGATCAAACTTTTTTTTTTCTTCAAATATGTTTTTCATTAGACTATTCTTAACAAATACCTGAAATAAAAATCCGGGATCACCGTGCTCGTTTAAGAGAAAAGGAGAATTTATTTCGTTATCGAGCTTAGTTTTGAGGGAAATTTCTTACGTTTTGCACGTGCACGCGATCATATACGCGCGCTGATGACGCGAAAATCGTGCGCAGTAGGGATGCGCAATGCAATTTTTATGTCATGCTTTACAGAGAATGTCGGAGAAATGTACCAAAAATCGTGGTGCACCTGTAGAGCCATCGTTTTTGCTAATGAAACCCTTTGTTTTTGGACGTGTTTTGGTAGCGTGATAGCGAGAGAGAGCTTCAACATTCATAAGCCTGTGCGTAGTGCTACCTCATCAACGCTATATCCTAAGAAATCTTTCATTCAAATAGCTCACTAGCGTAGGTCTTCACTGGATAGTCGTGGCATCTTCGATTCTGGGCGTTCACTGCAAATTGAATTTATTTTATTGAATATCTCTCATACTACCTTTCGGCATTGTCACGAACGCTCTTACCATTCTTTTGGACAACCTTTCCCGAAACAGCTGCATTCATTTTTAAAAGAAAAGTTGATCTCGTTACCACTCTGGAAGAAAACCGGAATGAAATCTGCGATTACTGTAGAAATGACTCAACTGCTCGTGATTTTCAGCTGACAATCAATGCATGCAACCTTATGCACCTATCAATGTCAAGCCGACGGGATTTGATCGATCGCTTTGGCCTGGGGGTAGGGCATTTGAATTATCTTGCTGTCCCGGTGGTAGGTATATTTGAATTTTTTTGTGCCTGTGACCACAAATCATTTCCCGGGGTGGGGAATTTCAGTTATATTTGACCTCACATTTTTGCCCGGGGGTAGGGAATTTTACAGCAATTTTTTGGAAAATGTCAAATTCCCGCCCTATGCCCCGCCTTTCCCCTCCCCTCCCCCCCCCCCCCCCGTCGGCTTGACATTGATAGGTGCATTATTAGAGTGAATCTTGTAATCTGACACGGCTGGCGCTATTTATTTAGAAAAAAAAACGAGTGAAAGTTAACAAAGGTTTAAACTCGGTGTCATCAAAGTAATTCATAAAAAGAAGCCAAGGTACAAGCGTCGTTTATAATTTTGGTAATATTACTAATCTATAGTAATGTTACTAGTCTATAGTAATATTACTAGTCTATCAGCTGGTCTATAGCAATATTACAAGTCTATAGTGTATAGTATTTTCTATGAAAATTCCATATCCGCCCCGCTTGGCTCGAGAGACCTCTCAAGATATATTGGAGAGGGGCGACTGTGGTACTGACATCTGACATGGCATACGGAGACACCAACGGCAATAGGCCCTTTGCAGTTTACGATCACATGGTACAAAAAACCGTCATGCTGGAGAGCAAACTGTCCACTGGGACCTCCAAAACAAAGCAACTTAACTAAATATTCTATTGTTTTGGATATCCCAGTGGGCGGTTTGCTCTCCAGCATGGCAGTTTTGTGCCATGTGATCGTAAACTGCAAAGGGCCTATTGCTCCTTGCACTTAGTGTCCTTAATAATCTTTGCATGAAACAGTAATAACCTTCGCAATCTGTAAGCAAAAAAAAAACGGACCTACTTGCGGATTATGCAAGTGAAGCTGAGTACGCGCAAGTGAAGCTGAGTGCGTGCAAGTGAAGCTAAGTGCGTGCGGGTGAAGCCGAGTGCATGCAAGTAAAGCTGAGTGCGTATAAGTGAAGCTGAGTGCAAACAAGTTAAGGTGAGTTCGTACAAGTGAAGCTTAGTGTGTGCAAGTAAAGCTGAGTGCGTGCAATTGAAGCTAAGTGCGTACAAGTGAAGCTAAGTGCGTGCAGGTGAAGGTGAGTGCGTGCAAGTGATGCCGAGTGCGTGCAATTGAAGCTAAGTGCGTGCAATTGAAGCTAAGTGCGTACAAGTGAAGCTAAGTGCGTGCAGGTGAAGCTGAGTGGGTGTAAGTGAAGCTGAGTGCGTGCACGTTAAGCAGAGTGTGTACAAGTGAAGGTCAGTGCGTGCAAGTGAAGCTGAGTGCGTGTAAGTGAAGCCAAGTGCGTGCAATTTAAGCTAAGAGCGTACAAGTGAAGCTGAGTGCGTACAAATGAAGCTAAGTGCGTGCAGGTGAAGGTGAGTGCGTACAAGTGAAGCTGAGTGCGTGCAAGTAAAGCTAAGTGCGTGCAAGTGAAGCGTATTACATGCAAGTGAAGCCGAGTGCGCGCAAGTGAAGGTGAGTGCATGCAAGTGAAGCCGAGTGCGCGCAAGTGAAGCTGAGTGCCTGCAATTGAAGCCGAGTGCCTCTAACTTGATGATTCTGCCATATTAGGTAGTGTACACCATATATGGAATGAAGATTAGTGCTCTATATGTATACTAGCATGCAGTTCTTACCGCCACGCAGGACAAAACTGCAACGCTACACAGGCTCTCTCTTATTCTCGTGCCAAGGCCCCGCCGGCTGAGAGATGAGACGAGAATGCCTTATAAAATTCTTCTCCTTGTTTGTTAACCGCGTGTTATACAATAACAAAATCAATGCACGCGCTCTGATTGGTCAATCAGCTATGGTTTATTGTGCCGGTAAACCCATGGGAAAATCACGCGTCTTCTCAATTATTATATAAAAGCAATAGACCACCAGTTTCTATGGTTTATAGGCTGATAAACCACTTGGGATGCTGGTAGAACACTCGAAGAATTCGTAAATCACTCGCCTGCGGCTCGTGATTTACAAATTCTTCTCGTGTTCTATCAACATCCCGCGTGGTTTATCAGCCTATAAACCATAGAAACTTGTGGTCTATTGCTTAAATATCCCATATCCCCGTCTTTTCATTTTACATGTATATAAAGTCATGCAGATTTGAGCAAAATAATTTTACTCGTGACAGAATTGGGCAAGTCTTCTTATTCTTGTCTTGGCGATTATGGATCTAACTGATCAAAAGCTGTGCGTCGCTTTGGAGGAAAGGACCATGTTTGATGTATGTAAGTGACGTACTCTCGTCAAAACTGACTGCTTAATATAATTTGCGCGGTTGTTTCATTTGAAGCTGTTAGTTTTTAAGGTAGATCAAGCGCGAAAAGCACTTCGGTTGAAATGCCTTCGATGTTTTCCCTAAAGGATACAGTCCAAACATTATTTCAGCTTCCAAACATGTGTTCTTATTCAAACGACGCCTTGAAGGAAAGGGTTATTATTGATGGATTTGATTTTGTTTTCGTCGAAAACTGCGTATAATTCGCAAGGTTGTTTTATTTGAAGCGATTAGTTTATAAGTTGGATCAAGAACAAAATAGCTCTTTGGTTAAAATAGTACAACCTTAGCTTTTAAATATGTCCTTTTTGGTTTCAATTTATTCCACTTTTAAAAGCTCTTCAAATGAAAGTTTTTGTGGGAAGTCATAGTTGTTATGATTAATTGGTAACAAGACATCATGTCGTCCAGTTAAGTCTGTAATCATACTCGTGATTAACAAATTGGACTCCTGGTTCGTGGTCGTCGGATTTTATTAATCACTCATATGATTGCAGACTGAATCAGACTCCACTCAGTCTTATTACCATTATTAAATGTATCTATAACAAAATTCTCGATCATGATTGGTTGTCCTGATGTCTATTTGTCACATAATCGGGGAGTGATCATGTGGGTATCCAATTACAGGTGTCAAATTTGAGCTTTTTGTACTTGAATACCCACATGATTTTCACATCAATTACGTGCACTTTGATGGCTTTCTTCGCAATGTTTTCTACGGTTTTCAAAACTTAGGAAAAGTGCTACCGACGTTTTCGCTCAAAAGAAGTTCTTAGAAGACATTTTTAATTTCGAAATTTGTTATAGATACGATTAATTGGTTACTGGACCTTGTGTCATACAATTCAGGGAGTAATCATGCTCGTAATTTCAAATTGGCCTTTTGTTTTTTGCTTGTGCAATTTTGAACTTACTTGGGTGATTACTCCCTTTATAGTACACTCAACAAAATTACTCTATTTTGATTGGTCGAGAGCAGTACAATTAATCCCAAAGTGTACTCCGTAGGAGTACCTATTAAGTTTCCATGGAAATGAAGCGTACGCACAATCATAAGCGGCAAATTTCAACGTCAATGTTATGATCAATAGATACCTGCCAAAACAAGTTATCTGCTGACCAGTATCACGTGACCATATCGCAGGCTCAAGTGTTCAGCTCATCGAGGTCACGAGTTGCCGAGTTGCTGCAATTCTTGCGTGATTTTGGTGACTATGGATGTAAATTGAAAAATTACATCATTCTCTCACACTTCGTAATTTTGTTGAATGTACTATAAATAAAAAATTGCACGACATTCTCGCACAATTCGTGATTAATAGATACTCGTGATTTTGAAAATTCTCAAATTGCACTTGCCTAAAGGCTCGTGCAATTTTGAGAACTTTCAAAATCACTCGTACCTATTAATCACGAATTGTACTCGAGGTCGTGCGATTTCCTATACGAATTGTACTCCACTCGGTACAATTACTATTACGGGTACTAATCAAAAGGATTAAGAGTTCTGGATTTGGACACTGAGTGGGATCATTGTGTTGTGTCAGTTGGATGAGACACTTTGCTTTCTCTGCTAAATTTGTATCATTTTGACCTTATAAACAGAAGACTTCAAGATAAAAAACTGGGAAAATGTTCCACATGCATAACAAGGTTCACTATCTTTGTTTTAAAATAATATTCTTCAATTGGAGCACTTATAATTATTATAAACAATAATTGGACGAGGTTTTTGTGATATCCTGAATAGTCAAGAAGGCCGAGGTGATAGCACCCTCTGAGATCTGACAATTCTTCATATCCTAAGAAATTGGTTCTTAACCCTTTACCCCGTAAGGCGAATGGCATTTTTTCCTAAATCGGCAAATAAAGACACTGCCTGTGTACAATATACCACTTGAAAGCCACTGATCAGCTTATTTAGAAACTGACATCAGCAGCTATGAAGGAGGTAGACATTTTGAAAGAAACTGCTTTAAAATACAAAAATGAATGAATTAAAAGATGTATCAAAATTCTACTATAGTAGGCATATCCCTAAACTATTGCTTATTTAGCAGCTCTTAGTGCATAGCTTCATGTGAAACAAGTCTTGCATTCCACTTGCATCCCCAAAAAAGAAAATCAAAACTTGTGGGGGTGGTTAACCATGTCTTTGGTAGGAGGGGGTCACAATTTTGTGACTTCAATGAGGAGATCTTCACAAGACCATTTTTCTGACAAGAATTCATAGAAATCCAACAAATATTAACGAAGTTATGATGTTGTGTGCCAATTGGCACTTTTAGGGGGTATATCCCTAAGCTATAGCTTATTTAGCAGCTCTTAGTGCATAGTTTCAGGTGAAACAAGTCTTGCATTCCATTTGCATCCCCCAAAAAAGAAAATCAAAACTTGTGGGGGTGGTTAACCATGTCTTTGGTAGGAGGGGGTCACAATTTTGTGACTTCAATGACATCTTCACAAGCCCATTTTTTCTGACAAAAATTCATAGAAATCCAGCAAATATTAACGAAGTTATGATGTTGTGTGCCAATCTGTACTCTTAGAGGGTAAAGGGTTCAAGGAATTTTGCCATTTCGCTCAGCATCATCCCCAGGTTTTCTCGGTCAACGGTTCAATAACCTGCAGCTGCCTGCACTTTTGACATCATTTTCATGTCATTGGTTCTTTATGACAAAACTTTTCAGTATGACAAAGTTCTTTCCAAATTTGTTCAGCAGCAATCAGAAATGGGTAAATATTTTGAATGGATAATAATTAACAACTATTCACTGAAGTGGAGGTGGCTAGTGGTGGATATTTAGCGAGCCGCGAAGCGGTGAGGTAAATATCCAACGCTAGCCACCAACACTGAGATGCATAGTTGTTTTAGTATATACTAAAACAGTAAGATAATATACACCACAAAAAAATAATTTGGATGATTTCTTCACTTGTCCCGGCCGCAAACCAGGATGCCATTTTCTCTTGAGTTGCTCGGAGGTAAATAGCACAGGATATTCGGAGTTTGACGAGCCAATCAGCGCGCGCGTTTAACACTATCTACTGTTTTAGTATATACTAATGATAATTATCATTTCATGCAACATCAACAATATACAGTATATTTTTCATGTACTCAAAATAGTACCTCCATAGATCAATTTAAGTTTGGGGTCCCATGTTTTCATGAGTTTGAAACTTCCCAGATGTTCTAAATTGGGCATTTATTTATTAATTTTTTTATTTAAAGTAACACATCTTAGGTGTTACTGGCATCCCAATTTAGGTGTCGATGAACACCTAAAATGGGATGCCCAGCTCCAACACATTAACAACAAACGTACAAAAAACGTTGGAATTTTATTCAAGCTCAGACATTATAAAATTATGCCTGTAAATGGGTTAATGAGTTGGGTTACTGCATGCCAAACAATATTAAGTGAAATCAAAGTAAGTCAAAATAATTGCCTTTAGTGCATCTTTGCAAATAAAAGAGAAAATCCTTGCACCATGCTTTACACTATTAGGAATCCTAAAATTAGAGAGCATTTTTAAATTAAAAATTGCTGGCCTTGTTCTCAAAATTCAATTCCAAAAAAGGAAACACCTTCTGCTATCTATGATTTGGTACAACTCGCTTCTGCAGTTCATAATTATTATAGTACTAGCTATGTCACTAACTATAACCTATATAGGCCACCCTCTAGATCTAATTATGTAAGGTTCAGAGTAATGGCATCACAAATCTGGGCGGCAATACCCATTGAAGTTAAGTGTCTGCTATTAAAAAACCTTCAAAATAGCATCTCTTGTTAGACAGTCAGTGAATAAATTTCAGTTATTTTCTAGCTCTATTGATTAATTAATTAATTAATTAATATATTTTACCCAGTTCTGTGCCTTAAATAGTGATTAACTATGTATATTCTGTAAATAACCACCCCGCACTAGAAACTGCAACGTGGTAGTGGCCAACTCGAAAGCTCTGCTCCTAATTGGCCACTATGTATATCACTGAATCGTTCACTGAGATAGCTTGGGCCCTGCCCATTCATACATTTATACAGAATCACTAGGGCTTGAAAACATCTTCTTGCCTGAAATGTTTGTAAATGTCCTATATTTAAAAGATGGCTGTATTCCCTTCATTTTGACAAACCTAAAATAGTTCTTAGTATAATAATTTGTATCTTCTAACTTGTTATTCAGCCCATCAGAGATTCCGAGCAATAAAGGGCTACAGTACCTTAAATGTGGCAATATGTACACTTTTTATAACCCATATATATATGCACTATTTCAAATTAATGCCTAGTGTACATGTAACCTACTTTAGTTTTTACCTTTTTTTTTATTTATTCTTGTAAATTAATATTATGCTTGAATAAGTGTGAATAAACTAAAACTCGAAACTTTAACAAATTACACATACCACAAATTACAGTGACAAAGTACTCTGTTTGGGTACTTCGATTATACAATAGACATTACTTATTTACACCAAGTGTTGCTTATATACATTAGGAAAACAAATAAAATGAAGTACTTAATTAATTCTGACAACATTCTAAATTGGTGGGCATATAAAAAATTGAGTGGTTAGGCTTATTTTTTGTGTCAATGAAAAATTTGGTCAGATTAGTGGGGGTCTTGGGTGAAATACCTGACAAGATCAGCTACATGACCCAAAAAGCTAATAGAAGATTTATAATGATTTAGTGGGAGCAGTTGAAGTTGACCCATTGGATTTCCTTATAGACACGCTGCCCTGAAAACGTAATATCTGAAACCCTGTGAAAAGTCCATTGTAGTAAGCTGATCTAGGATCAGTGTGAATGTTTATTCTAGTTTAAGAAGTTTTATCTTTCACTTATTTTTTGAGTGGTCCTTGAAAGTATCCATAACCAGTCAAGGAGGGATTTCGGAAGGGGGGGGGGGGGGGGTCTCAAAAGCCAAAGAAGAAAAAACCAAAAGGGGAATTTCCAGAGGAATGGGGAAGGCGTTCAAACCGAAAAGCCCTCTATGCAGGCGTATGGTTAATTTCTGGATCAACACATTTTCTGTCCTCCAGTTTTTATGTAGGTTAGCCTCAAATTTTAAAAAAGAAACAATAATAGAAACCTTCTTATGCAAGAAAAATGAAATCCTGAATCAACTTTTAATCCTGAATCAGTGTTAATCAGGTTTCAAACAACTCAGCCCTCCATAAGTTATGGCTTTCTGTTCAAACACTCTTTGGGCTCATCACACAATCTTCCTGGTGGGGAAGAAGATTGCGTGGTGAGCCCAAATCATGTCTGCATGGGAGGCTACAGAAGTTATGGCACATGACCACTTTTCTCCTAAGTTCTACATGTTGGAAGGTTATAATCCCCAATCACATTAAGTTCAAAAAGAATCGCGATTGTGATGAAGACTAAGTAAATAATAAGAAATGCCATTCCAATTAACCTAGTTAAATACCATTTGCTTACCAGTACCAGAAATATGGTCACAAACACAGTGCCCAAAAGAGATATTGATGTGTAAATTAAGCTGCCACTCACGACAACAACATAACCTCCCAGGTCCACAACTGCTGTCTTCAGTAGCCAAGGGAGTCCGAGGCACAGTAAAATGTCAAAAACATTGCTGCCTACTGTGTTTGAGACAGCCATGTCACCATCTCCTTGTCGTGCAACAATCAGGCTAGATATCCCATCAGGCACGCTGCTTCCTGCCGCCAGAAATGTGAGGCCCATGATGACATCTGGGATTCCAAGTGTGAAGCCCATGATTGCCACCATCCAAACTAAAACGTAGGAGAGTAACGCAATCCACACCACCGATACAAAGAATGAGACGGGATACCACTTCTCCCATTTGGCACTGCGGCAGTCGGGAATTGTGACGTAAAACAAGCATGCGACTGGTAACGCCAAGATCCATAAGACTCGTGCAACGAAACCCTGAGGCATTGAAAATGGCGACTCGGCACTTTGGTCGATAATTTTAACTTCATCTGCAGCACCGGAAGGATTCGACTTGTCTTCGCCATCCCCGTCATCGCCCCTCTTGAGGGATTGCTCTTCATCGCTGCCTCTAACCGTTACTTCAATATCAGTTTCTCCCCGGGTTTCTGCATTGTTAATTCTCGTTAACCTCTCAAACCAACCTTCAAGTCTTGTATTAAAGTACATGATAACCACATACAAGAGGTACATGATTACCAGGACAACAGCCTCGTACCAGTAAACCTTCTTGTCGTAACTCATTGCGATCAAAGCCGCGATGCTCAATAAGTAACATGTACAGTCACGCAACAGAGGCCAAGGCCTAAGGCGAAGCACAGATCCAGCGAACAAACCACATATTGCAACGATAAAAAGAATGTTGAATACCGCGGATCCCACGATAGTTCCTACGCCAATGTCACTTTCTGTAATAAAAACGCCAATAACTGAGGTAAACAGCTCAGGAGCAGAGCTTCCAGCGGCCATGAAGGTTGCACCAGCAACATCAGAATCCATGTTCAGCTTTTTGGTGATCTGTTCCAATGAAGGAACGAAATAGTCATCGCACACCACAGCCAAGGCACCGAACATGTAAGTGGCCAATAGGAAGTGAATCACGACACCTCCTTGCTCTTTTCGCTGGTGTTGAGTCATAAAATCATCCGGAAATTCGTCAATAGAGGGTTTAACGCAGTCTTTATGAGGCGGCGCCGAGCTTTCGTTTCGTTCAAGCTCGATCGATCTCGTCTCTCGAGTGGAATGTTTCAGTACTAAATCAGTTTTTCGCATCTTGGGCGATATTGACTTGTAGAGCAGACTTGGGTACAGCAAACAAACAAGTGCAGCTACCAAAGCAAATCGAGTTAAAATCTTTCCTTTTCCAGCCATTTTCGTTAAGACCATTGTTAATAGAGGGGAATGTTTATGAAACCCGACAAAGTTCTTCGTTGTATGTGTTTGTTCGCTCTTTTCTGCTTGACCGTGCACAAAACACAATAGTTGTTTACTCCGCGCCCGTACTGAGGAACTAACCAATAGAATCGTGCTGGTTACGTAACTCATGCATAGTGTATGGCAACAAAACAAAAGACTTTGCATGGTCGTCGACCTTCCATCATAAATCCTGGCATCTTTGTTTGCTTCTTCGATGTTTGTCTGGCTACATAACCATTCTCCTTTATTAACTGTGGTAAGACCCACACACACGATTTCAAGCGAACAAAACGCGTTTCGTAATTTTCAGTTATCAACAGAGCAGTGGTGGGGATTATACTCTCTTCGTCGTGACCTTTGTCTTTAGCTATACTCCGTTAATGAAACGTGGATGATAAATTGGAAACCGAAATATTGTTGTGAAACTATTTTCGCTTATACTGTAATTATTGTCAAACAGTATATACTCCAAATACTGTTTCCTATTTAGATTAGGAAATATTATAGCAAAAAACCAATTTTCTCAGTCTTCCCCACTAAGTCAGAAGTCGCCTGATTCGAGGCGGGTGGAGCTTAGCTGCGTTGCGTGCTTCCTGCCGAAATAATTCAAAGTTAGGAGCGATTGGATACCCCGGCCCAGCCATTACATGTGTTGTCGGTGTCCTTTGAAGAACGAGGTATATAACAATAGTTGCTACTCTTATTCAGCGAGATGCAAATAAGTGGCGGAGTATTCTGCAATTAGGCCCAAAGTTATACAGAAGAGGAAAGTTCCCCCTTTGGGCTGTCGAGTGCTACACGTCATGCGACATGAGCGTTGCACATAGGGCTTTACACATTGTGTCTGCATTATTTTGAGCATAGTAGTCAGGCAAAAGAATCGATCATTTTGCCGGAATAATAGTGACACTGAAACTGCTGTGTCTTGCCTCGGGCAAGTAGAGACTAACCTATGACTATCAGTGGCGCCACTCTCAGCATGAGAGCTTCCAAATTGGGCTTCAGCAGGCAAAAAGGTTTTGCTAATTCAACCATAGTTAATAGAGGGAACCCACCAGAGCAATGGTGGATTAAATTAGGCGTAGCTCACACTTCAATATAATAAGCGTTCATTTTCATCTTTTTTCATCATGCAAGTGTAATGGAGCATGAAAGCAACGCCTTCTAAGCATCATAGTGAGAGCAATCGGCTACGTGGTAGACCATGGAAAGCAACTTCGAGATTTTAAAGAAGTGTCAGAGTAAACTTGACTGCTTGATTTTTGAAATGCTTTTTATTCGTAAACTTAAACCAAAACTGAACAAACAGAGCGGTTCGATCCGCGCGAAGGTGTTTACTGAGTGTTTCTTTATTATTCATGCCGCAATTTTTGTGTATTGTTTCTATGGAAATATTTAGAGTTGTAGTCAGTATCTTATTAGCATTTTTTAATCGATTGTATGTAATTAAGCGCATACGAAATTTTACTCTGCAACTTGAAAATGCCGTAACCGGTCGAAACGTCGGTTTTTAACGTTACGTTTTATAGTGAATAATAGTAATAGTAATAATAATAATAATAGTAATTATAATAATAATTATAATAATGATAATAATAATTTTTTTTTCACTATGAATGTTAACGTTAAGAACAACGACGTTTCGACCATTCGACGGTCATTTCCAAGTTGAAAAGTAAAATTTTGTATATGCTTAAGGTAATTCCCTTGAAATTGTTCTACTATCAAACTTTTTTTGAAACTTGGCGTAATGAACATTCATGATATGAACATTATGAAAATGCAATAAAAAAAATGGGGTCACCGTGCTTGTTTATGCGTCAGCAGGCTCTTAAAATGGGGTATTTTTACTGGTTGCGCGTTAACTTGAAGTTTTAATCACCTTCAACAGAATTAAATCTTGGTTGCTTGAAAGGCACAAAGTTTTGTCTTGAAAGTAAAGCTTCATTTCTTGACATAAGCAGTATTGCTTCATTTAAGCCGTTTTTGATTGCCTGGTTGCGGGAATATTACACTTTTTCGGGCAGTTCCGTGGTTAACTTGAGGTCCTCGCCTTGGTTAAAATACACCCAGTTGGGAACTATTTTCCAAAAAAAAAGATCATGTTCTACTATTAAACTTTTTTCCCTCTCCAAATATGCTCTTCATAAGACTGTTCTTAGCGAACACCTGTAAAAAAAAATCGGGGGTCACCGTGCTCGTTTAAGAGAAAAGGAGAATTTATTCCGTTATCGAGCTTAGTTTGAAGAAAAACTCTTACGTTTTGCATGTGCACGCTCTCATGTGCGCGCGCAAAATCGTACGCAGTAGGGATGCGCAATGCAATACTAAGGAATTACCTTAAAGATATACAATCGATTATAGAAATGTTAATAAGATACTGACTAAAACCCTAAACATTTCCATAGAAACAATACATAAAAATTGCAGCATGAATAATAAAGAAACGCTAAGAAAACAGCTTCCCGCGGATCGAGTCGCTCTGTTTGTTCAGTGTTGGCTTGAGTTTACGAATAAAAAGCATTTCAAAAATCAAGCAGTCAAGTTTACTCTGACACATCTTTAAAATCTCGAAGTTGCTTCTTATGGTCTCCGGATCCTTTGGGTCATGTAGCAGATCTCGTAAGGTCCGGCTTTATTTTT
>JAHPZR010004944.1:0-12500 GCA_019787425.1 Platygyra sinensis
GCCCACAGACGGATTTTCGCGAGTTGCTAAGGAAGTGAAATATCACTTCCGGTGACTGACGTCATGATATCGTGAGCTGATCAGAAAACCCACTCGCCGACCTGAAAATTTGATAACAATCTCCTAATTGTTTCAATTATAGTCGTTTAAAACTTTAAAGAGAACAAAACCAAACCAAAAAAATTAAAATACAAAACATTACAAAAACATGAGTTGATTTAATGTTAGGAAGGAAACTAGGGAGAGAGAGTTTGGCTGTAAATATTTGAAGACAACAGAGATAATCAGCAAAGTTACGGTGTCGCTTTCTTTGACCAACAGTTCAACCCGAATAACGATTTTGATTTTGTTGTTTGAGTTCTCTGAACTCCTTGTACAATTTATTTTTCAGTATAAAATTTCACTTTTCTGAAGAAACACAAATGGTGTTAGCAGCCTTATAGCGTTGGCGAAAACTGTTGCAGCATCTCAGCACAAAAGATGGCGAAAAAATGTTTAGTCAATTTTTTGACACTGACCGACTCGGACATGAAAGTGCACGCACTCCACTATGTAAATTAGCTACTTGTACGCGTCAGATTTTCCTTTCAAAATTAATATATAGATTTAGGCCAGCCTAAAAGCGTAGCTCCTTGGCCGGGTTGTTCAGTGCCCGATTGAGCTAACCCAGGAAAAGGTAGAATGTTGATTTGAGTTTTGTAACTTTGCAGTGAGGTTTTCTGTTTACTGTGTGACTTTCTGTTTTGAGTTTTATAATCACCATATACTCAAAACAAAGAAGAAAAAAATATTTGTATAGAAGAAAAAGTTATAGTTATAGTTCGAATAAATTTTAATCCTGGGCTAGCGTTAACAGGCTTCCGAACAATCCTGCCTTGTTTTCAACAAGTTAACCTGACATGAGCCCGCGATCCAATCGAAAACCAGCACTTGGTCAGCGGTCAACTTCTAAAAAACACGTGACCTCAATGAGCTGTACACTTGAGCCCGCGATATGGTCACGTGATATACTGGTCAGCAGATACCTTGTTTTGACAGGTGTCAATTGATCATAACATGGAAGTCCAATATCAAAGAAGTACACGGTCAACCAAGACTGCATGTCTCTGTCAAACTATTATTTGGAGTATGGCCGCCATGTTGCGCGACTCCACCGCCACCGTCGTCGTCGTCGTGCGTACGCGCCCACGAGCAATACCGCTGCCCATGATAACCATGAGAAAATCAATTCATGGGTTTCTTTTTCCCTATATGGTTATGGGGCTTCGCTTGGCGGCCCTTCGGGCCGTCGGAGCTCCGCTAAAACTTCAGCAAACTCGACAAAGAAGTAGAAAGAATAAGACTATCGAAAACAGAAATTGGTTATGATTAAGCATTGTTCTGAGAAACTCACAAATTAACTCGATACCAGAGAAAAGAGCTCTCTTGCATAAACTCTATTCATAAATCAATAGCTTACGCGTACAACTAGCGCGAGAAGATCTTACTCATTCACAGCGCGAAATTTAAAGCCCTGTTTTCATCCCTGAAAAACTCACCTTTACCGATTGCCTCCGAACGAAAAATGCAGCAAAAAAGTTGCTGATACACATAGAAGGGAGTTTCGACCCTAGTCTACCGCATCACACCTTTTTGCTCGGACCCGCTCGTTTCACCGCCCTGATCGAACGTGTTCACCTCGCGCTGTCAGATCAACTGCGCATGTGAAATGGGACTGACTTCCGGTTTTGCAAAAACGCTAAATTTCCGGCGGTCTTTAAATTGAATTAATGTTTTTTCATGTGACACAGTTCACCCCAAAATACAGAATATAGCTAAGCATTGGTTTTTTCAAAACATTTTGTTTAAAAATGTTATGGGTATTTCAGTATCGTTTATCTCTTTAAAAAGAACGTTTTTCAAAATGAAAAGAAACCCATACTTAGCAGGATACAATAATGAATACAAATTATCAAACCACTGATTAAATGCACAAATTGTGTAGCACGTAGAAAAAATTAGAGTTTTCTTTTATCGGTCACGTGACCATGGGCGTGGCATAATGACGTCATAGTTAGGGTCATTGGTTTACAAAAGTTTGGAACTGCCCAAAATAATGCCAAATTCTCTCAAATTACTTGACCATTGCATCCTTCGCAACGCACCCCAAAAAATACGCCAGTAGGCCCTTAAATGCTTATTCTAATTTTGTTTTTGTTGCCCAGATCTGGTGTTAAAGCAGCTTTGGTTCTGATGCCCTTACTTGGTATAACTTGGGTGTTTGGCCTTTTTAGTGTTAACGCCAAGACCGTTGTTTTTCAATACTTGTTTGCTATAGTCAACTCGTTGCAGGTACGTTTTGTGGCAATTTAGCAAATATCGCGGTAGTAAATTGCAAGAAAGGTCGATCTGCACTGTTACTAGGACTGTTTCACGTCCTTGAAGAAAGCTTACTCAGCATGTTCCAAGTTAAGGGAATTAACCAGAATGGTCTCAAGATTTCGAGTTTTTTATGATATAGACTATATGTTTTCTCTGGAATGTACCAATCTCGATTAAATATGTTAAAAAAAAATAAACGAACATGATTTCGATTGATTTCCACTGTATAACTGTTACAACCCTGGAGCATTTTTTACATTCTTAACCACATATTCCATCGCTAACAACCGATGTTCATTACAGTTTATTACATGTATGGTCTTCCTCGCAGGGGCTGTTCATCTTTGCTTTTCACTGTGTTGGCAATACTGAGGTAACAATTACTACATTTTGACTATCGACTTAGCGTGTAAAGGTTGTAAACATAAGCCCCCCAAAATAATAAGAAGTTTGATTTCACTAAATACAGTTTGAGGCGAAGTGATTTTATGAATTCATCACCACTTCATTGCCTTGATTAGTCCTTCTTCCTTAACTTGTTTTAGGAACACCTCTCTCGCGGGACAGACATGGCTTCCGTAGAGAAAATTTGGGACCATAAGATCATTTTTAATAAACATTTCCTTAAAGACTGGAAGACTGAGTAGAAGTGCGAAGTGATTTGGTCTGTCCAATTGGTGGGGGGTGTCCTTACTGCCCAAGAAACAATATGCAATGAATTACTTAAGTCTTGGTCTTCGTTTGCTTTGATTCTTTTGACATTGCTTTATCGATGGAAATAATACTGAGGGCTTTTCGCAAGTTGCTCGGCAACTTTTTGGCAACTTCTGTTTTCTTCGTTTCGAGCAGCTTTTAGTGCTAAAATTGGCCTTCCTTGCAAATTTCACAATGTTTTAGAGGACAATTTTTGAGTTTCTTGTGAAAAACGAGCCATATTCACCCTCCCCCTGGGGCAGACGATCGATGGATGCCAGATGCATGCAGCCGGCTGTTAGGTCAGTGCCGAAAATTCACATTCGACTGGCTCTAGTGTCTCATGTAAAGAAATTTACAAGATTAATATTAATGTCTAGCCTTTACTTGTACATTTTTGGTTTTAATCGGGGACAAAGTTATTTAGAAAAGCTGTTTACGTCGCAAAATAGCAGAAAAATGCGTAGGAATATTACTTTTGGTGTACAATATTAATTTGCATATTTTTGGCATTCTTTGCACCAGACCAAATGGTGTAAGAGAGCAACTTTCGTTGCAAAAGGCAACTTTTGACCTTTCCGCTTGAGCAACTTTTGAGCAACTTTTTGAGAAATTGCGGGCAACGTTTTGGGAAATCTCGAGCAACTTCTGGAAAGTCCTAAAATGATATCTATATCGTAGATTTCTAAGATAAACATTTAAACGATATGTACCTTTTCCAAAACAGAATACCTGGATCCTTATAAAATTTGATCTTAACTCATTTTGACAAGGTAAACGTCAGAGAAAGTAACTTGGAAACCTGGTCTTGACTACCTTTTACAATGTTTTCTCCCGAGTTCTTTTGCCCGAAATATTTCAAAGATTTCTGAAACTGTGGAGAGGTTGCAGCCCCTTCCCCCACGCCCCGCCCTTCGGCCTGTATGCCCATGTCCAAGAAATTATGTTGTCATGCAAGAATTTAAATCACTATTTTATAAGCGTTAAAAAACTTTTTTCGTTCAGTAACGAGACTCTGGTCTTGTCAACAGGTTCGCGCCGCGTTAAGCAGGATGAAGAAAAGACGTTCTATTAAAATTGCCTCCTCACAAGAAGTAAGTTTACAATGAAGTTCAAGGCAGACACTGGCCTTCGTTGGTGCCTGAGTGTTTTCACAAGCTGCTCATTTATTTTGGCTCACACCATGTGATGGAAAGCAAACATTGATCCACGAGTGTAAGGCAATAAACTTAAACCGGTTCGGTCAATAAGTATTAGTTCGTTACAGAGCCGGCCAACTGTGGGCGTTCACCTAAAGGTACAAAAATTATTAAAAGAAGGCAGTGGATAAATTACATATCTCAATCCGTGAAAGTAAAACACGGATTTGAACTGTCGGATTTGGAATACCCTTCAACATCTCACGTAACTCTCTGAGAGTTATGACCACTATAACCAAGAGGCCTTGAACATCATCAGGCCCCTACTATGTATTGTTTAATGATACATCACCTTACTCGTTCTAGGCATGAACAGCGATACCTTAAGTGGGTAAACTTTCATTGACATTATGCCATGCTTTCTTTCCAGGTCATTTTGGACAGAATCAAGACTAACTCTAAAAGTAAGGCTCATATCATGAGAAAGGTTACATTTGGCTTACACGAGAGTTCCTCTAGGTGACAAGTTTAAAAAAATAAGTTTTTGGCTTTTTGTTACAGTACTGAAACCATCGAAAGACACGAATGATCCGAGGGACACAGTTCAGGTAATAGAAACACCTTGAGCTTTTTTTTTTTTTATCAACTTCAAGTTGACAAGTAAACTTACCGCGGTAGCAGGCTTGTTGAAAAAATATATATAAGTTTCGAGAGAGCTCTTCCATTCAAGCAAAACGAAGTGGGGGGATTTTGAGTCATGTCTGTGCTATAAAATTATTAGGGGCTTTAAAGTGCCACTATGATGAAATTCTCGATTTCCATTTTTTATATTTTCGTACACAATACGTCTTCCCTAGATATCTTGGCAAATCTCAATGTATAACGAACATTAAAACTAATGTTTTTTGGGCCTTTATTCCCGAGAATTTACGCCCGCCATTAGTTTTCAGTGTTCCAAGTCTTGGTTGAGAATTTGACAAAATGATGTCAATTCCTCAAAATTGCCGCACGGGTTGAAATTATAATAACAATTAATGTAGAAAAATGCACGAATATATGAGCCAAAAAGTTTTTGTTATTCTCTTTTCGAATTGCTGTACTAATTGTTATTCCGGATTGTTATTATAATTTCAACCCGTGTGGTATTTTTGAGAAAATGACGTCATTTTCTCAAATTCTCACCAAACTAATGGCGGCCGTTAATTCTCGGAAATAAAGGTCCAAAAATCGTAGTTCTAATGTTGGTAATAGATTGAAATTCGCCAAGATATCTAGGAAAGACCTGTTGTGTACGAAAATGTAAAAAAATGTGATATTGAGAATTTGATCATAGTGGCACTTTAAGTAAAACACGGCGGCAACGGGATAAACTCTCTTTGCCGTCCTCTGCAAAACAGCAACGTTCAAAATTACCAAATTCTTCATTGACTGGAGAACGTGAAGCACGACGGCCAACTTTTTTAGATTTCTATTAAAATTTATCGTTATGTTCCAGACTTAATGTTTTGATAGTTTTGACAGTGATAACAAATTTTGGAGTGTAGAGTGCCGCAAGATTCGTAGGTAAAATATAAGCATTCTTCCCCATCATCATCATCGTCGTTGTTGTTTTTGTTGTCGTTGTTGTTGCTGCTGTCATAAACGTTTTATTAATTTAGTATTTTTACCTTTTTTCCAGGTTTTGGATCCGGCAGACTTAGATTTCAAACCCATCGACTGACTGCTCTATGACGCCTTATAAATTATACAAAATGTTCACTAGCTCGATTAGTTATTATACTTAACGAACGATTCTTCTGACACCAAATGGTGCGTAACCATGCAAATAACTACTTAGTGGAACAATTCAGGAGTATGCTGTTACCTTTTATTGATTTGACATTGTTTGTTTGTAAGATTAGACATAAGTGTTGGGAGGCCTATGCCTCCCATAAGGTATAGCGGCCTGGAAGGAAGGCGGGAAAGCAGTCCCCATGTTAGTTGTTGAATTTCTACTGCGGAAGCTCCTACATGAATGGAATCGTTTCCAATGAGTTCAGAAGTGGAAGCTAAGTGGATCTAACTATTTATCTTGATCTCGATTGTCGGAGTGTGAATCAAATTATGTTTTTTGTGACTACAGAGTACTCGCCTTCAAACGCCTTTGAACCCATTTTTGGAAACTGCGATATGTTAAGGACGTTCGCGCCAATTGTTACTGCGCATCCTTACTGCGCACGAAATTCACATGCCACGTCATGCATCGCGCGCGCGCGCTAAGTAGTAAAATGAACAAAGATAGGGCAAGTGCCCATTGCTAAATCTTTGATTGGCTTTAACGATCTTGAACGTTCGGTGACCCCTACATTTTCTTTTCAGAAACAGATTTAATTTACAATTATCTCTCCATTGTCCAAATATGAACAAAAAATCAATGTGGGAAGTTAAAAAAAATTGAAGATTTCTGTCCACGGGACATGGAATTCTGTCATCTTGCGGCTGCAAGGCGCGTGAAACTATGGTCGCTAAATGCGAACTTGTTCTTTGAATACCCTCACCAGTTGACTAAATTCTCTTAAAAGGTCCATTTAAACCATATTTGGCAGAGAACACTTCCCTTCAAAGCTCTAACTGCAATATTTTGGGACTTTCTGCCACTTTGGTATTTTTCGCTTTTGAAGCCCTATTTACTCAGATTTAGGTGTTCTTCTGGGCATGTTCTCTCTGAAACGAAGTCGGTGACCCTCCCTTTTTTTACATTTCTGACATCACTAACTCATCATCTTTCAATGGTAAAATTTTTAGAAAAAAATCAATGTTAGAAAATTTTCGCGCGAACGTCCTTAATGAAGACTTTGGCCAGCATAATAAACTGATTCGAGCTACCGAATTTAAACTGGGTTCATGGAATCTGGAGGAAAGCATGAGAAAAAAAATACTGAAAATCCGAGGATGAATGAGATTGGTGTTAGGTCACATTTTTTCATAAACAGCACTGCGCTCTTAAACCAATGTATGCTGACGATTTATTTCAGCAGCAACTGAGTTTATTTGTCAGTATTAACTTGGAAGAGAAATAACATACGTTGCAAAGTTACTTGAATGAGGAGCAAAGCTCAACAAACCAGCAGTCTGATTTTGAACACTTATTATTACCAAAGCTATTTCATTTTACATATTATATACGCTTCAAACACGTAATCCGATAATGTATTAGTTATATTCCTTACTAATATTAACAGTAGAACGAAAATTTAATGAAGGATATCATTTATTTTACCTTGAAATTATTGTATTTACAACAAGACGACTTTCAACACTTCTTTCCCTACTTGTTTTCTACTTTTAGAAATAGCAAACTGTTAAAATCACTGATCACCTGACGTTCTCGGTAGCTATCCGTATTTCTGTGTAAATGAAGATAATTGACACCAGTTGGGCAGAGAAATCAATTCCTTTAAGGTAAGAAGCTGAGACAAGCGGTGTCATTCAGCTCGTATGGTCGGTGAAGTTCCTCAAGTTTCCGCGACTCCATGGTAGAAACGTGCTACATATTTTCAGGAGCACACTTGATCAAACCATGAGGAACAGTTGATATAGCCACTTTTAGATGTGACGTCACTTCAGGCAAATAGAAATGAAGGAAATGTGATTGGTTAACTGCTTTTCAGTAATTTGGTTCGAGACTAACTCCTGGCGGCAATCATCTCGGCGTACTAGTTCCTCTTAACTATTTCGAAACGATGTTCCTTTTGTAATAAACACCCCTATTGATTTCTAGTATTTTAGCAGTAGTAGTAGATTTCTAGTAGAAATAAGCGATCAATTAACCAACCAAATTCTCATTCGAGAGGACTGTGTTTGTTTAGTCTGGTTGTCTTCACCCTTCCAGGAGTCTCGTTTACCAAAAGCACATTCACGCTGCTTCAAACAAACTAGGCAACTAAGATACGTCGTCCCTTTGTTTCCAAGTCGGCCTTCATCCCACAGACAGAGCTCTTTGCACTACCCCTCAGCTGACTATGGACTGAATTGGCTAAGAGAGTGAAATACTAAACAGGAGCACGCATCCACTTGCTTCTCAGTAGAGGTACTGAAGTGATGCGTGACACTTAAACAGGGACTTAATGGAGCCAGCTTCTCGTCAGTGACGTGTAAAGAAATTAAACTCGCGCATCAGAGCCTCTTTTAACAAAACTTTATGTTAATCATACTTTGCTGTTTGTTTCCCTTTCCACTGACATCAGCACATTACAGCCAAAATGTACTTAATCTATGCATCAGAATCAGAGCAGCTCCATGTTCAATTGCCCTCCGATTCCACTGCACAGACGAGAAGGCACAAGACATCATCAACTACTCCATATGCCAAAGATCGTTTCATCATCTATTATTCCCCTTAAGTGCATCTGATTCTTTTCCCTAAATGCCGTTAGTCTACAACAATTAGCTTACTGTACTTGTAGTATAGAATTTCATCTGAATTTCATTTTGGCAGCGCCCCAATCAGCAAGCAACTTTGCTGGCTCGTCTTGCGGTGCTCGGCGAACACACCAGCCGCGACACGCGGGTGCAGAGGTGAACAAATTTCGACTTATAGTAATCTCTTTCGTCAAGAATCGTTTTAAGTTTCCCTCTTGTTGCTGACAACTCTTTCTCTAGTGACCGATTTTCCTCTGCTATATTTTGTCGTTTCGTTTTGCTCTTCAATCGACACTTCAAAGCATATTTTCGATTTTTGAGAATTCGCCTCCTTTTCTTGAGCTCTTGGGCCTGATGTTTTGAAAGCGGTCGAGTGTAGTCATTCAGCTCCTTAATACTCATCTTTTCCAGTTTCTTGTCACTCAGTTTTGCAAAGGATTTGGGGTTGAAATCGCTCACCTCCTTGCGAATACGTCTGAGAACAGGCCTTCTCTTTGCTTTGCTTCTGCTTGGCAATGTTGATGCTGTATCTTGTTCATCGAGGTCTCCCATTAGGACCAAGCCTTCTATATTGTTCTTTCGCAATTACATGTACGTTATGGTATGGAATATCGAATCAAATCGAAGAGGGGCTAACTCTACAAACGATTGAGTCGCTTCTAGACAGAAATATAATCTCCAAACAGCTTCCGGGATGTTGTTTTGAAACCGAAAGCCCACAAGCTTGAATAATTACTCAACTGGGACTGAACAAGGGGAACCCCCTTTTTAACGTTTACCAATGATTGATTCTAGAAGCTTCTCGTATTACTCAATGGGGGCATCTTTGTTTACAAAGGTTACCTCACTCTGAGGTGCTTTAGTTTCTGATCAAGCTACAAAAATGTCGACCTGAACAGCGAAAAGGCATAGCAAAATTAACTGCTCGTCTCAACGAATTTCAGCCAGATGTAACAATTAAAAGTTTTTGTTAGACGTAGGCTTAAAAAATTTAAAATCTTACAAAGAATGTATGGACCCATTAGCACCTCCACCACCCAGAAATTAAATCTTTGGTTTATGAAGGCCAGTTTTTCCTCCAATATAGCACTCAAAGGGCCAAACATTTCACCAATTTCTAAGCTTTACAAGAACTTTGAGTGTTTGGAGTCAATTCGTATCTAGAATAAGTTTTTTCTGCACAAATTCGATGTAATATAATTGAGGAAAAATATCAACAATGACGTCACTGACGATCGCTTCATATCAGCCGCTGTGATATTGCATGTAACACACAACAGTTTGTTCCAAATTATTTTCAAATTTTTAACTATTAATCAAAAATATCCACCAAATCCAATTATTTTACACGGATATTATGTGGATCATTAAATCTAACTTTTTAAACCCCTTATGTGATCCGGCTGAGAACCTAAAGAGGTATTCCATCTTGTTTTTACCGGTTGGCGTGGCCAAAGGCGGATTTGTTTCGACTCACCTGAACATTTCAACCTTTTATAGTCTCTTCTACAGGCAATATCACTACTGAGGATACTTAATAAACCATCTGTCTGATTTCCAAACAAAGTCTCCTGATTTAGTGACTAATCTTGTCCATCCGAACAATCCTGGAGAAAAATCAGGCTAATAAACCAAATTGTTCCGCTTTGCGATAAAACAATGCAAAGTTTTTTTTTTGTCTTTTTAGCTCCGTCAGCTAATTTCAAACTTGACTTAGAAAAGAAACTCAAAATGTCGAAGTGATTTTTTTATTGCAGCTAATACGTAACAGAAAAGCAACATTTTAGAGACGAGCTCTATTTTGAGTTTAATAAAGCAACCGTTTCGGCATGACCATTTATTTTGTTACTGAGCACCCTGCCGGGACTGTTTCTTACTACTTCAGCTTTACTTCAATACAGGTTGTTTCGCATAACTTAGTTAGTTTTGCTTTTCAGCCGTCAGATTTGGGGTATTATTCACACTGAGATAAGCTTATATTTTTGGTAAAAGACAAAACTACCAGCCCGGATGAAAAATAATCAGTATTTTGTCTAGTTTCACTTTCGAATGGGTGTGCGTTGTTTCCGGGTTCCAGAGAGATAATCTGAATGGAATTTATAGGAACTGCACTAAAACAAGCTGGTGAAATTGCAATAAGTATAATCTATTCAAGATCGAAATTAGTTACGGTAAGACATCAACAGTTTAAAAGAGCAGAGTCACAGTTGAATTGACGGTTTGAAAAGTTTGTCCTTAATTTTTCAATTTCGTTGTTTGTAATCCGAACCATCTTGATTCCTTAGTTTATGGTTATTATCTCTTTGGTGTTTTTCTCTCTCTGTAAAGAATCGTTTTCTGATAGCAATATTAAGGTTTCCTTCAATTCAACAGCAAGTTTGTCGGTGGTCAAAATATCTTGCATGCTATTAACCTACATAATGTTCAGACTGACACGCATGAAAATGTCAATGAACGCGGAATCTATAGCTTGATTCGTGAAAAGTTCCTCTGTATCACTGATCAGAACAAACCAACTCTCTGATAGCAAGATACCTCTAAGAACCCAGCTTTGTACGTAGCTGAGGGAGGTACAAGTAATATATTGTTGATTACATAATATACCTGGCGGCTGAATTTTCTAAGCGGATACAGGTAGCTTAAGTCTACACCACTGACTAACGCAATAAATAAACCTGACATGATTGGGAATTAAATTCGTTATGTCTTAGGCATACTGCTCGAGCCACTGCAGTCCTTCCTAAAGATTGTCCCTGAGTCCCTGAGTTCCGGGTCTTGCGGAAGTATTGACCTCAGTTGAATACAACAAGAGTGTGAACGGTTTTAATCTCTATGATCGTCTTATTTAGTTTGACGTGTATAGGTTGTGTAAGTGTTCGTTATGAAGAAGTGAGAACAGTTGAATACTTGAGTTACGCGAATCCTGTTTCCAGGCAGAGGTCAGAAGGTGCGAAACGTTCCGCCATGCACTCCCCTCTGCAAGCTGACTGTAGCTGGAGGAGTTTTCCCTTGTATATGTTTCTCTCCTTCAGCACCTTACGAAGCTTCTCTCTATCATCTTCCAACTGCCTTTTTAACAGCTGATTTTCGTTGAAGAGATCTTTCTGAAACTGTTGTCGCCGCATACGGCATCTCAACGAGTAACCTCGGTTCTTAAGGTTACGACGCTTTCGCCGTATCTTTACAGCCTCGTCTCTCGGAACGCCACGAAGAAGCTTATTCAGCTGCTGAACCCGGAGATTCTTTATCTCTTCATCGCTTATTTCTTCGATGTTTCTTGGAGTTCCCGGATTTGATATCAAGTCTTCTTCGTCAAAACCCTCGTCCTTCACTCCGCCGTTGAATAAGTTCGCTATATCATTATCAGAGTCAGCCTTTTCAAACAGTAAATTTTCAACTGGCCATGGTGTATCCATGATATCCACTGACCCAGGGAAAAGGTGGTCATACAACAAGTGATTATCCATTTCTTTGGTTCTCAAAAGAAACGATCTACCACAGTAAACCACTCCTAAAACCTTAAGGTGGAGGATCAGTAATTTGTATTTTCGAGTCACAGGAGTTGATCATATTGTAATCATAAACCAATCACAAGCTCTTGATAAAGGGAAAATTCCCTCGGAAAAGGGGAATCCCCACTTAATCAAAACACTCAAAACACAGTAATGATTCTTGGAATTACCATAGCTTTCCGAGAACTTTAGGGCCGCAAACCATGTAATTCAGTCAAAAAGAATGATGCAATAATTAGCTACTTATCAGCTCACATGAGTTCGCTGTAAATTCTATACTTTTAACCATGAGAACAACCATTCCGCACTTTCGATGCAGAATGCCCTCGGGTTGCATTGAAAAACTTTTGCAGATCAGCTAGATTCAGTGCACGAAAACAAGGCAGGGTTACTC
>JAHPZR010004944.1:17500-22512 GCA_019787425.1 Platygyra sinensis
TAAGTATAGCTAACCACAGCTCACGGCCAACAGTATCGCAGCTAAAATGTGTCTCCGACACCATATCAAGCTGATTTGAGAATTACCAACCACAGAAGACAAAAATCTCCACCGTCATTTACGCTCCTTTCATTCAAAACTCGAATCAAATGGCTTCTAGTTGACCGCAACCACAAGTTTTCCGAGGGTATTTTTTCAACTCCTGTAATTTTCAAAGCAACGTCCAAGCTTTTCGGCTCACTGGGCTGCTCCGATGACAAAAACTGACTTGATTTTTCCAGCATTTTCTTCAAGATTTGTAGATTTCGCGGTTCAATTCTGCTTTCGCTGTAAGTTTTCATTCCACGAGGAGCGACGCTCGAGTCAGGTTTGACAGTGGCGTGATTTTTCTCGACCAATCACAATTCTTTGCTACGCATAGCAACCAATGAAATTGGTTCATTTTGTATAGATCATAGATCACGTCAAATGGCTTTTTTTCGTCTTCGCCAAAGTGGGCAAAGGCGGGGCAAAAGGCCGGCTTTCGCGTTATGTTGAAATATTTTGAAATAAAAAAGGCTTGTCGTTATTATATAAAACAAATAGATTCCATGTTGCCGTGCGTCTGATTCAGTAATAGATCACAGAAGACGTCAAAATGTGGTAAGAACATCAGTGACACACTCGGCTACGCCTCGTGTGCCACTTTTTTGTTCTTACCACATTTTGACGTCATCTGTGATCTATTACTGAACAGACGCACGGCAATATGGAATCTATTTGTTAAATGGAGCACGCGGAAAGTTTGGAGAGCACGAAAGAAGCGTAAGAGTTGCCCGAGGCGACAGTCGATGGCAACTCTAGCTTCCCTTTGAGAATTTTTTTATTTATTTTGCTTGATTCTTCGTAAAATAATAATAGAATAAAATTGTTTTTACGAAGTTATTTCACTTTTACCATTCGACTGCTTGTCAAGTTATGAAAAGATAATGTACATTTCGCAAAGGTCGTATCAGGTTCAGGTATAACAAGCAACATGAACAGGTGACATATATTGATAGTGTACAACCCCCCCTTTGAGAAATTCCTGGATCCGCCCCTGTTAACCAATTGTTTTATAACATAGCCGGTGGAATTGTGCATAAAATCCTGAAAATCGACGCGAAAAAATACAACAATATCAGAAGTGATTGTTTGCGGTAAGCGAAATATTAAGCAAAATAGGAATTGGTTTTATTTCAATTTTTCTGTTGAAAGCTCGAGGTTTATATTTAACAATTTTATAACGGTAAAACGTAAGCTTACCTTTAAAGGTTGAAACAGACCAGTTTGTAATTTGTTTGGTTTTACCAGAGTGTCTTTCGGACAGTGAAGCGAATCGTGACGTCGTGACGACGTTGATGCCGAGTTTCCTTTTCCGTTGTTTTTCTGTTTTTAGTTCTGAGCCAATCATGTACGAGCAGAAAACTCATGCATGTGTCCAGAATATCCTCAAGAAGGAATAATAAATTCCATCTTCAATATGTAATGGTAATAGGACTGAGTGAGTTCGGTCGGTAATCACACGAGCGATGTTTATTAGGAGTATGACTATAGACCGAATTGCACGACACGACATCTTATTACCAATCAATCATAAAAATTACAATTTCTAACAGCTTGGCAAGTGAATTAGTGGAAAATAGGAGTTTTCTAAATCATTCACAACAATCGAGGAAATCAGTGTAATTTTTATGATTAATTCACTAAATAAAGGGTATTCTTAATACGTGAGTTTAGTTACTAAGATAGTAAACATGGATGAACAGAGCTTTTACCAATTATAACTTACACATAAAAGGACTAGGGTGAATATTTTTGGCAAAAAATGTTGCACCGACAAAATTTAAGGGGCCTCTGAAACGTGATTTTTTATTGCCTTAAAAAAGTTAAAAATTAGCCAATGCTCGTTCAGATGATGCAGATGGAATTTATAAGTTACAAATTGACACTTACGAGTTTTCTTTCTTTCCTAAGATGCATGAAAATTTAAGATGGCGAAGCCCAGGTAAATTGATTTAATTAGAATTCAGTGGCGTTTTTAACTGAACACATGGTCTATCTCGCTCGAATAGTCATGTGACTGATTTTGGAAATGCGTCAGTGGTGTTCTTAACTATTTCAACATCTTTTAAAGCTCAATTCCTTGTATTTCCTGGGTAAATGACACCAAGCATCTGCGTCATTTCATAAATCCAGTAATAACAATATTCCGTTTCCGTTTTACTGAATGGTGTGGTAAAATTCATTTTCCTTCCTCTTTGTCAATTCTTCAATCCACCTCTTTAGCTAGGGCGGTTTGTTTTCCCATTGTAGAACACGTGGTATTCTCTGGAGAATTTTTCTTTTGTCCATCTTAAAATTATTCGTTCATATACACGGGACTATTTGAAAATTTGAAAGCAAGCATTCTCAAGAGTATCATCACGTGTTCTACAATGGGAAAACAAACCGCCCAAGCTAAAGAGGTCTATTGTCTCTTCTATTGTCTCTCTCGGCTTAGAAACCATGGAGCAAAATGGTCATCGTAAACGCTTTGATCTTTTCCGAAATAAGTTACCGTATTCAGTCGATAAAACGCCGTCGCGTTTATTATCGTTTTTTTTTTGTTTTTTTTGCGATTCGAGGGCGGCGTTTATTCGAGGGTAGCGTTTATTTTCCATTTAATTTACACGATTAAACATCGCCCTGAAATAACGTCGCCCTCGAATAAACTCCGCATTTTAGAGCAGGAATATTGATAAACGCCGCCCTTGAATAAACGCCGCATGACAAACTCAAATAGCAAATGCAGCCGTAATAATCAAGTTTGAGCAAGCCTAAAAAAATATTTTCCTTGATTGTAACAGTGTTCTAATATCGGTACATTCGAAGAACAAAGGGATATATAATCAAAACACGGGAACAATATACGGTTAATCAGCTTAAACAAGCTTTGGAAATTTGCTTTCATTTATAAGAATGTTAGCAATTATTGAATGAGGCGGAGAAGGATATGAAGAATTCTTCAGATCAAGGAGGGTGTTATCCACAGAGGCCGAAGGCCGAGGTGGATAACACCTTCCGAGATCTGCAGAATTCTTCATATCCTACGAAAGCCGAATTCAATAATTGCTTTATTATTCATTCAAAATATTTCCCCGTTCTTAAAGGAGTTTCGCCATTCGCTCTTTGTTTTTCCGCTCACCAAAAATAACACAATCTGGGCCCCAGGTTTTCTCGGTCAACGGTTCAATAATTTTCTGGAGGCTGCACTTTTGACGTCATTGGTTCAATAATTTTCAGCGGGCTGCACTTTTGACGTCATTGATTCAATATGACGAAGATTCTTTCCAAATTTGGTGAACAGCAGCTGGTTATGGTGAATTACGCGTGTGGTTTTAACCAATCAGAAACGGGGAAATATTTTGAATGAATAATAAAATTCAATACTCTTACCATACTGTTGTTTACAAGAAATAAATTGAACTTTAATTTCGTAAATTATTAGACAAAATAATAAACAAAAATCACCATGCCATCGCCTTTGATTCAGTTCAGGTTAACTTTTCACTTACCTTCCAAAAGTGTCGAAGCGAGATAAAGCACCGCATTCCCGAAATGGTTTCTTTCTATCGATTCATGTTAGTTAATATTTTGGCGAGAGATAAACAAAATTAACTGCAGTTGAATTCTACTTTTTACTAAACAATTTATAACGACTATACACTGATACCACAACGAAAATAATAGAATTTTCAATGCTAAAGTTACAACCCCCAAAACGAAAGCGGTAGCATTGCAACCTTCAGTGTTCTAATGAGTTTTAAAAACTTCGTGAAAAGGGTTTCATCCGTTTTACACTATCCGAAATGATGAGCCGGGAAGGTGGAAGGTTGAAAATCAGTTACTAATTAACCCTCGGCGGCACTCCTATACCCACGAAAAGCCACGAAAATCAGTGTGCTGGTGAAGAAGGTAACAAAACGTCTCTATGGTACTCAAATGGAAATACATCGCAATACTAAAGTTTACCGCTCGGCTTGAGAATAATTGATTAGAAGTTCTGTGCCAAAAGTGTTAATAAGTTTCTTTCCCGAAAGGAAGAAAGGAAGTTACAGGAAAGTTACAGGAAATTAAACTTCTTGTTTCAGCGGCTTCAAATTAAAGGCGCAAAACAATTATGCAAGCCCGCTTTCATGACAATGGGCTAAAGCAAGCCAAAGTTTATATGAAGGTCATGTATCTCAAAACGTTTTAAAATTTGAATGCATTAGAACAACTTGAGCTCTGCGTTAAAAACAAGAGTTAACAAGCCACTATGAAGTTTGTCTGTCTTGTTCTTTTTCTGATGCTTTTTGGCTTCAATGGAAACGAAGCGGTGCCAAACGGTAAGACGCTTTTAAAATGTTACTATGTGTTTTGAAATGCAGATACTTTAAGACAACCATGTCTCAGGGAAGGTTCTTTGACTGTGCAATCGAGAATTCCGTAATTGACTTACAGAGGAGAAAAATTTCGACTTTATGTAAAATCTTTGAAGTTATGGTCGGTTATGGTCTTAGAGTCGATCTTATAAAACTTACTAAGGTCGAATGAAAAAGCGTAGAACAGCGTATTACTAGGAATCAAAATTCTCGCTTAGAGAGAGACCATCGTTTCATGCCGTCACTGTCCAAAAGCAAATCAGAATGGGAATTGTTTTCTGAAAGATGACAGCTGAAGGTCTTAACGGTTTTCAATGTAGTTTTCAAAACTTTTATTGAAAAAAAAAAATAAAAGGATAAATTCATTACATACTCAATCTCACAATGCAAATTACAAGTCATTTTAAAAAAAAAAATGCTTTACCGAAATAATGAAGAGCTAATAATATAAAACTCTAAATAATGGGAACAAATACGAGAGAAAGAGGCCAGGAAAACATCAAAGAACACTGTGGATTCAAAGCAAAAGCCACAGTACCATAGAAAACAAGTCGAGATACTTCACTGGCACAAAGATATTGCTCAATT
>JAHPZR010004945.1:2500-12500 GCA_019787425.1 Platygyra sinensis
TTAGAAGGCGTTTTCTGAGCCGCAGCTGAATCAGTCAGCTTTGTCACAGCTTCCTCCAAGCATATAGTTTTGGTCTCTTCTTCCTCTTCGCAGCGGGCTCTCCGTGAACCTCGTGGTCATCTTTGGTCTGAGGAGTTTCCTCCTGTTCAGCGCCCTCCACGTCTTCGTACTGTATTTCTAATTCTGACTGGAACAGTTTGAAAGACTCTGCAATAGTCTTAGATAAATCCTGAGACCTCTGGGCAAAACCCTGTTTCAACGAAGCAGTCAACTGTTGTAGCTCAGTTTGGGCGCCAACAGCGCCATCAACAACTTCGACATTCGCTTCGATGTGTTCGTTTTAAGAAGCACTATTTCTCCTTTTTAAGTTGTCCTTCTTGCCCTTAGGCTCAACATTAGTTGAACTTTCAGGCATTCTTTGCAAATTATCGCTTTACAGCCAACAACAAAACTCTTTAGAAATTTTTGTGCTTACTTCTGTTCGCTTTCGAAGGCGGCAACACACTGAGTTCACGCAGGCGCAATGCTATCTCACGTGAGCCCTCAGTGTGGCGACGGAATAGAATCTTCCCGGTACAACTAGTCCAGCTGCCAGTGACTTTCGCAAATAAGTTGTTCGCAGTGCTTGCGCGTTGGAAGTTGTTCAGTGACACAATAAATTCACAGTAGTTGTTACGAGGTTGGCAATAAACGCCTCCCTCGAATGAACGCGGCATCTTAAGTGCCAAGAATTTAATAAACGCCGAACGCCGCGGCGTTTATTCGAATAATTACGGTAAGCCTTATATGACACACATAACCTCTTGCAGAACTGATATACGTTTTAGCGTCGCACACATGGCTAGTACAGTGCTTATTTTATACGGTTTAGTTAAAAAAAAAAAGAAGATAATTGTGATAAATGGGCCCCTGTTGTATTGTATTTATGAAGTTCCGACACACAAAGTTACATTCTTTTCAAATCGCAACCTCGGGTGTATTCTTAAATTATTCTTAACATTTTGCAAATTTCAGCCTCGATATTCTTATGAATTATATTCCTATAAAGTGTTTCTGTGCATCATAGAAAATTAGTAAACCACCAGATACAGTAGGCTCGATTTCCGCCGCTCTCTCGTGTCTGGTCTCAGAGTTCGGGGGAGGAGCGCGGGCTCCTTTCCCGGACAGCGGCTGGTAATCGAGCCTACAGATACAGGAAAAACATTCTTACTCAGTTAATTAATGAATATCAACAGACTGAGCCGAGATGAGAATCCCATTTGGAAATTGACCTCTTAGGACAGGGGTACCCAGCGGCTGAGTCTTGTGAAACTCTACTTGACTGGGAAACACGTTCAAAGTAGCCTTTCCCCTTGGAATTTAAATCTGATTTAAATCTTGGAAATTAACTCATGGAAATTTTGAAAATTGCTGCTGACTGAGATATGATCCAAACAGAAACTAGGTTAGATGGTCAGAGCGGGTTGCATTATTTTAACACTACGGTACTTTTCATTGTCATTTTAACATAAAAGAAAAGTGGTTTGTTGCAATATCTGCTGACCACAACCCCGATTTACTTTGTTTCTCAGCAATAAGCTTGTAGCTGGGAAGCTTCATACATGCTAACCTTCAAGCTGAACAGCTAAATTATTTCCCAGCAACGTAGGTAAACAAACGAAATGGTCTTAAATGTATTATATTTGTCTGTAATACTTAGAGTAGTGCATTCTTAGCGAATGTTTTTTGTCGAGTGCAAATGGAGCTAATGCATTAACTTTCACGTCGGTGGTGTGGTTTTGGTCCGTCAGGAAACCAGCTTTTTCAAAAACTTTAGTAAAACTGTGTAATTATAAAAATAGACCACTAAAACAAAGCTTACTCTTCAAAATGATATGATCAGCTTGTTTAATCACGGCAGACACGTGACAGGTTTCACCACCGGAGGGAATGAGATTACAGGTACTTTGCTACCGTTTCTCGCGTTTGATTTCTGCTTTCTTAATATTTCTGAGGATCCACTTAATTAACATTCAGGGGCAAAAGTACCGGCTTATGCTTGTTAATCAGGTTGTTTACCATTTGCTAAAAATTCCGGAAATTTCGGATGGAATGGAATTATTTTGTCCTCCCCGAACGGAAATTTTCTCGGGAAAACGGAATTTCTTCCAAGGTAGACCAAAATTTCCAAACGGAATTTCGGAACGGAAATTGTGCGGTCCATTTTGCTATTGTTAAATATGTTCCAGGGCCTTTTGGCTTGGGATCGCCTTTTATCCTATCATCTTCCGAGAAAGGGTCGTAGAAATGGGCCGAGAGCGCATCCCGCGTGTAAAAATTCTTCATTTGTGATTTGATCTCGTTCCCATTTACGTACAACTGTCGACCAACCGTGTTTTTCTGTGTACAATGGTTCAAACAACACTGTCAGTCATAGAGAAACACTTTGGGACAACTATTGTTGCTACCTGTGCGAACTCGTGATCGTCATGGTTCCAATGCCATGGTTTTGAGTGTATAGCAGCGCAGATAATTTAACATATGCAAATTATGTTGAGAGTCTCGGCCAATCAGATACGGGAAGCAGTTGTTTTATTAATTTTTTTCCCATGAGACGAAACGTTGTGAGAGTTATTTCTGGAGTAACATCGCAGGCACGTCACTGAAAAAAGGGCCCATCTGTTCCCAGATATAGCTGAATCTGCCACCAGCAAGCGCGCGTAACGTGTGTATAACAAGTCCCGCCCCCCCCCCCCGAAAAAAAACCGTCTCTCAAATTCATCAGCATGAAAAAGTAAATATAAAATCGATTGCTGATAATCATTTTAATTTAAGGTAATTTTCCTCTAGTATTGCATTGCGCATCCCTACTGCGCACGATTTTCGCGTCATCAGCGCGTGCACATGAGCGCGTGCACGTGCAAAACGTAAGAGATTTCCCTCAAACTAAGCTCGATAACGGAATAAATTCTTCTTTTCTCTTAAACGAGCACGGTGACCCCCGATTTTTTTTTCAGGTATTTGCTAAGAACAGTCTAATGAAGAACATATTTGAAGAGGAAAAAAAGTTTGATAGTAGAACATAATTTTTTTTGAAAAATAGTTCCCAACTAGATGTATTTTGGCCAAGGCGAGGACTTAAGTTAACCACGGAACTGTCCGAAAAAGTGCAATATTCCCGCAACCAGGCAATCAAAACCGGCTTCAATAAAGCAATTCTGCTTATGTCAATAAATGAAGCTTTACTTTTAAGACAAAACTTTGTGCCTTTCAAGTAACCAAGATTTAATTCTGTATGAAGGTGATTCGAACTTTTAACGCCCAACCAGTAAAAACACCCCATTTTAAGAGCCTGCTGACGCGTAAACAAGCACGGTGACCCCATTTTTTTATTGCACTTTTATTATGTTCATATCATGAAAGTTCATTACGCCAAGTTTCAAAAAAGTTTGATAGGAGAACAATTTCAAGGGAATTACCTTAAGTGTTAAGCTAACTTGAAAATAATGAGCACCAGCAAATGGACGTGCATGCACATGAGCGTGAGTTTATTATATCCCGTTTCCAAGATTTGTTACGACGCCACTTCATTAATGCCTCCATGTGGATCATCGCCTGGAATGATTGACTTCATTATTTCTGCAGATCAAAGGAAATAAAATTGATGGGAACTTAATCTAAAAGGTATTATATAAGGGAGACGTTTCAGAAGACTAAAACTGCAAAAAACGACGAATTTTTCCAAACGAATTTAACTGACATGCCATAAAACTGTGAAATGACGTGGGAGAAACCGAGTTGGCATATTAATTTCCATGAAAATAAGTCAGTTTACATGAGTTTAGCAAGGACAAGGCTTGCAGTTCAAGGTTGAGGTCAACAAATGACCACGGGAGGCTTGAAGACCCTGGTCAGGATATAATGATCAGCAACAGACTTTACAAAGGCCCAATATTAGCCATTCATGCTTTGCACTCCAATGTTGTTTGTTCAGGTTTGTGTTTTAAGAGAGAGAGACCGTGTAATTGTTTTTGAAGCTATTCCTGGTGGGTAAACAAAAGGATCCTCAGAATTTCAACGTCACCAAAAATGGCCGCCAGGAGATTGCAGCGTGTGCAGCGATTAATGGTTATACATGTTATATGGATCGTTAATGTTAAAAACGAAGAGGACAATAACTTGGTAATTCCAATTGTAATTTTTATACATACCGCTAAATTGAATGCTTATGCATGCATGGCTTGTAAGATTTGGGAATAAAAAGTATGAAAAAGCATGTAAAAGAGAAATGAATATATGTAGAGGAATTCACGCTCTTAGTTACGTCATGGGTAATCAGGGCTAAAGGGCAAGATAGGCTCCATTTCCGCCGCTTTGTGATCCCCCGTTCTTTGCCCCACACCACAGCTGGATCACTGGTCTACCCATTGTTTTTCTTGACCAACCCTAGAGAAACCCAGCTCAAATCGAGCAGGCCTCCCTGAAATCTAACCTGAGGTTAGCGGTTATTCCGCGATTAAATTTTTTTTTTCCCAGGATAACTAATCGGGGGATAAATACCAATTTTTTTTTTTACCATTTGCCAGGTAGTTAAAAGATCTTTTAAATGTGTTTGCTTTTCTGTATGTGAAGGCGAATTCTAAGGAAATCTGTGAAGAAATAGCATTTCCTTCTTTTCTTCCAAAAAATGCTGACGTCAGCATTTTTTGGAAGAAAAGAAGGAAATGCTATTTCTTCACAGATTTCCTTAGAATTCGCCTTCACATACAGAAAAGCAAACACATTTAAAAGATCTTTTAACTACCTGGCAAATGGTAAAAAAAAAAATTGGTATTTATCCCCCGATTAGTTATCCTGGGAAAAAAAAAATTTAATCGCGGAATAACCGCTAACCTCAGGTTAGATTTCAGGGAGGCCTGCTCGATTTGAGCTGGGTTTCTCTAGGGTTGGTCAAGAAAAACAATGGGTAGACCAGTGATCCAGCTGTGGTGTGGGGCAAAGAACGGGGGATCACAAAGCGGCTGGAAATGGAGCCTATCTTGCCCTTTAGCCCTGATTACCCATGACGTAACTAAGAGCGTGAATTCCTCTACATATATTCATTTCTCTTTTACATGCTTTTTCATACTTTTTATTCCCAAATCTTACAAGCCATGCATGCATAAGCATTCAATTTAGCGGTATGTATAAAAATTACAATTGGAATTACCAAGTTTATTGTCCTCTTCGTTTTTAACATTAACGATCCATATAACATGTATAACCATTAATCGCTGCAACGCTGCAATCTCCTGGCGGCCATTTTCGTGACGTTGAATTCTGAGGATCCTTTTGTTTACCACCAGGAAATAGCTGCAAAAACAATACAGTCTCTCTCTCTTAAAAACACAACTGAACAAACAACATTGGAGTGCAAAGCATGAATGGCTAATATTGGGCCTTTGTAAAGCTGTTGCTTGATCTATATCCTGACCAGGGTCTTCAAGCCTCCCGTGGTCATTTTGTTGACCTCAACCTTGAACTGCAAGCTTTGTCCTGTGCTAAACTCATGTAACTGACTTATTTTCATGGAAATTAATATGCCAACTCGGTTTCCTCCCACGTCATTTCACAGTTTTTGGCATGTCAGTTAAATTCGTTTGGAAAAATTCGTCGTTTTTTGCAGTTTTAGTCTTCTGAAACGTGACTCCCTTATATAATACCTTTTAGATTAAGTTCCCATCAATTTTATTTCTTTGATCTGCCAGAAATAATGAAGTCAATCACTTCCAGGCGATGGATCCACATGGAGGCATTATGAAGTGGCGTCGTAACAAATCTTGGAAACGGGATATAATAAACTCACGCTCATGTGCATGCAGTCCATTTGCTGGTTGCTCATTATTTTCAAGTTAGCTTAACACTTAAGGTAATTCCCTGAAATTGTTCTCCTATCAAAGCTTTTTTGAAACTTGGCGTAATGAACTTTCATGATATGAACATAATAAAAGTGCAATAAAAAAATGGGGTCACCGTGCTTGTTTACGCGTCAGCAGGCTCTTAAAATGGGGTGTTTTTACTGGTTGGGCGTTAAAAGTTCGAATCACCTTCATACAGAATTAAATCTTGGTTACTTGAAAGGCACAAAGTTTTGTCTTAAAAGTAAAGCTTCATTTATTGACATAAGCAGAATTGCTTTATTGAAGCCGGTTTTGATTGCCTGGTTGCGGGAATATTGCACTTTTTCGGACAGTTCCGTGGTTAACTTAAGTCCTCGCCTTGGCCAAAATACATCTAGTTGGGAACTATTTTTCAAAAAAAATTATGTTCTACTATCAAACTTTTTTTCCTCTTCAAATATGTTCTTCATTAGACTGTTCTTAGCAAATACCTGAAAAAAAAATCGGGGGTCACCGTGCTCGTTTAAGAGAAAAGAAGAATTTATTCCGTTATCGAGCTTAGTTTGAGGGAAATCTCTTACGTTTTGCACGTGCACGCGCTCATGTGCACGCGCTGATGACGCGAAAATCGTGCGCAGTAGGGATGCGCAATGCAATACTCGAGGAATTACCTTAAATTAAAATTATTATCAGCAATCATTTTTATTTTACTTTTTCATGCTGATGAATTTGATGAGACGGTTTTTTTTCGGGGGGGGGGGGCGGGACTGTTATACACACGTTACGCGCGCTTGCTGGTGGAGATTCAGCTATATCTGGGAACAGATGGGCCCTTTTTTCAGTGACGGTGCCTGCGATTTTACTCCAGAAATAACGCTCTCAACTGTTCGTCTCATGGGGAAAAAAATTAAAAAACAAATGCTTCCCGTATCTGATATGGCCGGGGGGGGGGGGGGAGACTCTCAACATAATTTGCATAGGTAAATTATCTGCTGCTGCATACACGCAAAGACCATGCATTGGACCATGACGATCACGAGTTCGACAGGTAGCAACAATAGTTGTCCCAAAGTGTTTCTCTATGACTGAGGTTGTTTGAACGCATTTTACACAGAAAAACACCGTTGGGTCGACAGTTGTAAGTAAATGGGAACGAGATCAAATCACAAATGAAGACTTTTTACACGCGGATGCCGCTCGTCCCATTTCCTACGACCCTTTCTCGGAAGAATAGGATAAAAGGCGATCCCAAGCCGAAAGGCCCTGGACTATTTAAAATTAGCAAAATGGACCGCACAAATTTCCGTTCCGAAATATCCGTTTGAAATTTTTGGTCTACCTTGGAAGAAATTCCGTTTTCCCGAGAAAATTTCCGTTCGGGGAGGACAAAATAATTCCATTCCATCCGAAATTTCCGGAATTTTTAGCAAATGGTAAACAACCTGATTAACAAGCATAAGCCGGTACTTTTGCCCCTGAATGTTAAGTAAGTGGATCCTCAGAAATATTAAGAAAGCAGAAATCAAACGCGAGAAAACGGTAGCAAAGTACCTGTAATCTCATTCCCTCCGGTGGTGAAACCTGTCACGTGTCTGCCGTGATTAAACAAGCTGATCATATCATTTTGAAGAGTAAGCTTTGTTTTAGTGGTCTATTTTTATAATTACACAGTTTTACTAAAGTTTTTGAAAAAGCTGGTTTCCTGACGGACCAAAACCACACCACCGACGTGAAAGTTAATGCATTAGCTCCATTTGCACTCGACAAAACATTCGCTAAGAATGCACTACTCTAAGTATTACAGACAAATATAATACATTTAAGACCATTTCGTTTGTTTACCTACGTTGCTGGGAAATAATTTAGCTGTTCAGCTTGAAGGTTAGCATGTATGAAGCTTCCCAGCTACAAGCTTATTGCTGAGAAACAAAGTAAATCGGGGTTGTGGTCAGCAGATATTGCAACAAACCACTTTTCTTTTATGTTAAAATGACAATGAAAAGTACCGTAGTGTTAAAATAATGCAACCCGCTCTGACCATCTAACCTAGTTTCTGTTTGGATCATATCTCAGTCAGCAGCAATTTTCAAAATTTCCATGAGTTAATTTCCAAGATTTAAATCAGATTTAAATTCCAAGGGGAAAGGCTACTTTGAACGTGTTTCCCAGTCAAGTAGAGTTTCACAAGACTCAGCCGCTGGGTACCCCTGTCCTAAGAGGTCAATTTCCAAATGGGATTCTCATCTCGGCTCAGTCTGTTGATATTCATTAATTAACTGAGTAAGAATGTTTTTCCTGTATCTGTAGGCTCGATTACCAGCCGCTGTCCGGGAAAGGAGCCCGCGCTCCTCCCCCGAACTCTGAGACCAGACACGAGAGAGCGGCGGAAATCGAGCCTACTGTATCTGGTGGTTTACTAATTTTCTATGATGCACAGAAACACTTTATAGGAATATAATTCATAAGAATATCGAGGCTGAAATTTGCAAAATGTTAAGAATAATTTAAGAATACACCCGAGGTTGCGATTTGAAAAGAATGTAACTTTGTGTGTCGGAACTTCATAAATACAATACAACAGGGGCCCATTTATCACAATTATCTTCTTTTTTTTTTTAACTAAACCGTATAAAATAAGCACTGTACTAGCCATGTGTGCGACGCTAAAACGTATATCAGTTCTGCAAGAGGTTATGTGTGTCATATAAGGCTTACCGTAATTATTCGAATAAAACGCCGCGGCGTTCGGCGTTTATTAAATTCTTGGCACTTAAGATGCCGCGTTCATTCGAGGGAGGCGTTTATTGCCAACCTCGTAACAACTACTGTGAATTTATTGTGTCACTGAACAACTTCCAACGCGCAAGCACTGCGAACAACTTATTTGCGAAAGTCACTGGCAGCTGGACTAGTTGTACCGGGAAGATTCTATTCCGTCGCCACACTGAGGGCTCACGTGAGATAGCATTGCGCCTGCGTGAACTCAGTGTGTTGCCGCCTTCGAAAGCGAACAGAAGTAAGCACAAAAATTTCTAAAGAGTTTTGTTGTTGGCTGTAAAGCGATAATTTGCAAAGAATGCCTGAAAGTTCAACTAATGTTGAGCCTAAGGGCAAGAAGGACAACTTAAAAAGGAGAAATAGTGCTTCTTAAAACGAACACATCGAAGCGAATGTCGAAGTTGTTGATGGCGCTGTTGGCGCCCAAACTGAGCTACAACAGTTGACTGCTTCGTTGAAACAGGGTTTTGCCCAGAGGTCTCAGGATTTATCTAAGACTATTGCAGAGTCTTTCAAACTGTTCCAGTCAGAATTAGAAATACAGTACGAAGACGTGGAGGGCGCTGAACAGGAGGAAACTCCTCAGACCAAAGATGACCACGAGGTTCACGGAGAGCCCGCTGCGAAGAGGAAGAAAGAGACCAAAACTATATGCTTGGAGGAAGCTGTGACAAAGCTGACTGATTCAGCTGCGGCTCAGAAAACGCCTTCTAATGAAGGAAAATTTGAAGTGCTTAATATCTTAAAGCAAGAGCTAAAGAAAGAGGAAACGGGTCCAAGTATTAATGCAGAGCTGGCTAATGTGTTTATAAGATGATCAAAGAGGGCCTGCCTGAAAAGAAACTGCAGGAGAAATTGAATAAGTATCACAGACCAGAGAACTGTGAATCACTGACAAAAGTCCGAGTAAAGGAATCATCATCATCATCATCATTTTATTAATCAATATGGATCATCTTACTCCAGCCGTTTGATCCCAAGATGTTAGGCTGCAAAAGGTGCAGACATCTCTCTTCAAAGGAATGTGCGCGTTGACGACAAATTTCTAGATCATATACCATCATTTCCACAGGGAAACGATCTTTTACAACAGTCAACCGATGAGCTAGCATTGTTTGCTAATGCAAATAGTGAACTAAACCAAAATCAAAGAGAATTGATTAAACCTGATCTGCATGACGAATATAAACACCTTTGCTCTTCATCGCTGGCAGTCACCGACCAATTATTTGGCAATGATCTTCCTAAACAGGTAAAAGAGGTGACCGAGGTCAACCGCGTTGGTAAGAAAGTGTCTACGCACAGTGGAAGATCAACGGCCAAGCCTGCTTATCACAGGCACAACTACTATGCTCGTGGCCGTG
>JAHPZR010004948.1:5000-10000 GCA_019787425.1 Platygyra sinensis
TTCAAGGTTTAGCTCTGAGGTAATAATTCTGTGATTTTTTTACCCAAACGTCGGCTTGTGTTGTTGTTTGACACCATAGCGAGAACTGAGTATTCCTTAAAACTGTTTCTTTCCATTTTTAATCTTTTAAATGAGCATTAACACCTCAATGATGCAAAAATTTGGCTTGGAAGATCTCTCACACGTGCATTCAAGGTGCAATCTTTTAAAATATCTTGTTCGAGTGGAAATGGCTTCTGTCTGGTTTTACCAGGATTTATCGATCGATTTTCCTCCAAAATCGAGATATGGCGTGCAAACTAGGTTGCGGGCTCTTCTTCTTTTATCAAAGCAAGTTCTGACCGTCCGTCACAATGTTTCACACTTAAAGTAATCGTGTAATACCTTCTGCTGGTTGAAAATAAAGGCTCATTGATTTTAATGTTCATATTGTCTTTTGATATTGCAGAGATATATAAGTGACAAATACATGTTAGAAATGTACAATTCAGTTTTGGACCTTAATTTCTTTAACAATACAATCAAACCTATCCTATACTGTTATGGTATTATACAGTATCTTAATTTAGTTCAACACTGTTTATTAAGTTGTGAATATTATTTTTTTTCCCATGATCATTCAGGCCTTTCAGCATTCTTTATGGCTTTATATAATTTCTTTTAAACACACATGTCAAGCCATTAAATGGCTATTCAAAAATATTTTTTTTTGTACAGGGGCTTTTCAGCCCAAAAAAGAGAGAGCAAGCATTCCACAAATAGCTTTCAAGAATAAGTGAAATATATTCTCTTGAAAGAGGTCCCCTTTTATTTGTTGTGTGTAACACAACAGCAACTAAGAAAACCAAAGACAGAATATTAAGCCTTGGAGATGTAAGAGTTTGTCATTCTTCATCAGATTCTCAATAGAAAGAACATTGCAAATCAGTTCAAGTTGTCAGTGGTGATGCAAACCTCGCCTTTGCCCTTTTTTCCTATCTCTTTACCGATTATGCATTTGTTATTAACTGTCAGATAAACAGGTTGTCTTGAATGATACAGGGAGATCCAAGGTATACATAATGGGATGTCTTTCAAGCCAGAATTGATAAACAAAGGGTGTATTCCTTTGGGGTGATCTGGATCAGGATCAGTGATCCAAGATCTCTGTGGATCATGGTGTATCAAAGGAACCGATGAATCCATTCTGGTTATGGATTCATTGGTTTCTTTGAGGCACCATGATCCAGGCAGATCTTGGATCACTGATCCTTATTCAGATCAACCCAAAGAACACAGCCTAGATCAAGAGAACATTCTTAGTCATTTCGCCAAATCAGATGGCAACATAAGAATTTTGTTGGTGACAACTGCATATGAAATGAGAGTTTATAGTCAAGCTGTTAAAGTCACAATCCATTATGGTCCTTCATGATAAAAACATTGAAGCATACCACTATAAGAATGGCCCGGAAGGAAGTAACACACCTGACCTGTAGGTCCCTGTGAATTGCAAATTATCCAGTGAATTACCTGCCCATGTGAGCACACCCAAAAGAACAGACAAGTAAGGTTTTCATGCATGTACGGCCACGTTACTGTGCGTGAAACACTTGGCATTATTTACAGATGCGGATCACTGAGGAAACGGGCACCCTCGATATTCTATTTTGCCAGGAAAACAAGGTCATTTTGGGCGATTTTTACTCGTAAATCTACTTTAGTTTTGAAGGTTGATAATTTGTAACAGCAATTTTCCATAATTTCTAAAAGAAGGGCTAAAACTAAACCATATAAAGCTAGGATACGAGTTTTTACTACGCACGTGTATCCACACATGACACAATTTTGTTCACTTTGTTGTCGGATCACTAAAATCAGGATAGCAATTGGCAGTGGTATCTTTTTTTTTCCAAGAAAATAAAAGTCATTTAAACTCGGGAGCTTCTTTCCTTGGGAAATTCTGTAGGACAAGTGACATTCAGTCATGCTACACACTGTACACATAGTGCTAGAACCGCATGGTAAATTGGCAAGGAAAACCTCTAGTCTGCTAGGGATGTCTTGCAACACAGGCAGGCTGATGAAGCAACGTTGGCTCTTGATTCCTGGCTTCAGTAGACAGTTCTTTTGTGCGCAGGATCGACGATTTCGACTAACTCAAATATTTTTTTGCTCAGTGATTCGTGACAATCGTTGTAAAGATACCCTTCTTAACAAGATGCTTGCTGACTACGGTTTCTGGTAGCTTTGAAATAAGTCCCTGTCTCTTTTACGCTTTTCCCACAGGGAGCCCTCACATCCGTTTAGAATATGAATAAAACATCAAATTAGCGTTATCGCGCGTGTTTTGTGGCCGCCATTTTGAATTTTAATATGCGCGCGGTCTGCTAGTGCGAGGTCTGGAACCAAGATAACGGAAGTCTGGGACTCGCAATTTTCTCGGAGGATCCGATCACTCACCGAAAATAATAAAGTGAGAAGGGACAAAACTTCTAACTTTTTTCGTCGCATGTCTCTGCCAGTTGGGGGGAACGGAAGTAAGTTGTGAAGAAGAGACCGGAAGTCAAAATGCGAGTTTCTTGACGCGCATACACAGCGTTGCAACAAGGTGGACCAATGGCTTCCTTTTGATTATAAATCGTTTATTAAAAAAGAACTCTTCGCAGTCCGAAGACTGAATTACGTGTATAATGAACAAGAACAAGATTTATAATTAAAATAGTTATAAAGAACAATAATAATACAACTATACAAATCGAATAAAATCATATCACTTGGGATAATAGAGAGGTTAAGCATGACGTTTACGGCAAACGGCAAAACGGAAACTTTTACCGCTTGTCTACAGCTTTCTGTACAGTAGAATCAAAATATTTATATTGGTTGTGAATAGTAAGAGACACTTTTCCATTTTTGTATGATTTATTTCAAGATTACAAGAGAAGAATGGAAAATCAGAGGTAACCTTTGCCGTTTGCCGTCTGCCGTAAACGGCATGCTTAAGAAAATCTCTCTATTCTTATATCGAGAAAATATACATGCATAAATTGATGTTGCAAATGTTTTGAAAATAATTCAGCTGTGGAATATGTAGGAATCAACATTGAGTCGATAGTTGTGCTTGTTAAAAAAAAGTTTTGGTCTTACACTCAGAAATTTGCTTTGAGAAAGGACTTCCCACTACCAACGACAGTAGCAGCCAGTCTCTTAACTAACCATGCCACTACCGGAGGCCCATGCAGTAACTAAAGGTATTGTGCGTTGTAGCCAGCCAAACGACATCCAGCACTTTCTTTTGACAGTGAGTTAAACCGTTAGAGGCAAACGAACGGCGACATTATTTTTAAGCTGATCTGAATCGCAGGACCGAAAAAGTCGTCAAATAACGAGAACATCGCCGTCTCAAATCAAAAAATTACCTTACAGTTGATTGACATTGGCAAAATCTTCTCCTACAATTAATACCTGCCTCATGTTGTCACGAGGAAGTAATTTCTTAACAGAACAGCCGTGAAATTCCTGAATTTTTCGAAGTTAAAAGTTGCTGAACTCTTCCCGCCACTGTGGCGTCATGAATCGGATCTGGCGTTGGCCTTGACCTTGACCTTGGCCTTGGCCCTGGCCTTGTGGTAGCATTCTATTTCCGGAATACGAACACCACACTTCCGGTATAAAAAACTGACCAATCAGAACAAGCGACATTATCACTTCCGCTTCGAATCTGTCAATCAACTTGTAGTATTTCTGTCTTCTGTGGTCTAAATCTGCACTTTGCCATTTGCTCTGTGAAGCAACGTGTTCGCTCGGAACTGACAAACAGCTAGGTAACAACGTGGCATCAGTTGATGAATATTCAAAATTCACCACAGCGTAGCAATTAGGTGATAGGATCATGCACATTGTTTTGAGGATCATGCACATTTCACGTCTCAAATACAATAGTTGAATTGGCAAATCTTATTCAAATGATAATTTAAACTAATTTTCTTTGTTGGTGAAGTAATTTCAAAAACTCGTGCTTTGGGTTTCATCAGACTTCCAAACGCTCGAAAACAATAAAACCACTCGGCCTGCGGCCTCGTGTTTTCAAATGTTTCTCGCGTTTGGAAACCTGATGAAACCCTCGCACTCGTTTTTTAAAATATTACATCTCGGACATTCCTCAGTTTTAGTTTTGGAATATTCGGTCACTTGACGCGTTTAGGTCAATCGTGGAAGCGAAAAGATTTGATGGATAATAAACAAGGATATACGATTGTATTAGCCCTTTCCGCTGTTAACTTTGCTCATTTACATTACAATAAAATCTAGCATGTATGCGAGCCAATCTCGGGCTATTTTGCAGTTTTAGCCCGAAATTGCCTCGCATCCACGTTGGATTACATTGTTATCCAAATGAGAAAAATTATCTTTGAAAAGGGCTATTGGATAGAAAAGGAAGTTAAGGCCGAATAGATTAATCCCAGCATGAGCTGCAAGGTTGCCAATTTTATGAAACGTCTTTGTCAAATGTTGTATGTATGTATGGATGCATATGACGCACAGTTTGCGAGTGCCTCCAACTCTTTTAGTCAGGAACACTTAACTAATAGGAAAACCGTCATTCACCAGAAATGCATTTACTACTCGACCTACATACAGTATAAAAGTTCTGGGGAATCTTCGTGTGGGAAAAGCCTCGGCTTTAAGTTACAGTCAAACTAAGTGAAGCGTACCCCTCAAGATTGCATAAATGAACTGATTATTTGAAACTTGAACCCGCTAGTCGTTTCAAGAATGCAATAATGAATTGATTATTCGAATATTGAACTCGCTCGCTCGATTCAAGAATACGGCTAATGGGGTTCCGTTTTCGAAAAATCAATTCGCTGTTGCGACTAGTAGGTTTCAAACCTACTAGTCTTTTCTAGAATGCAATAGTGAATTGATTTTTCGAAAACGGAACCCGTTAGCCGTATTCTTGGATCGAACGAGCGAGTTCAATATTCGAATAATCAATTCATTATTGCATTCTTGAA
>JAHPZR010004948.1:15000-20000 GCA_019787425.1 Platygyra sinensis
ATATCGTGACGGTTTTCATTTTCATGTATATTTCTCAGCGAAATTGATAAATGATATTCGTGCCCGGTGAAGATTAAGACAACTTTGCTTTAAAAATCCGGTCGTCTACAGGATGATATAAGGAAGGTAGGCTCTATGACAATCATACATAATAGCCACTGGTAGTCTAGCTGTTTTGATTAAATTTCTTAAAATAGTTTTCCTAAATGTATCACTAGCACCCATTTCAAACGCTTATTCATATGCAGATTAAGCTATCTTCCCGGTGTATCTGGGTCATGGTGAAACCGGCACACAAATAGTAACCGTATTTAACAATAAAAGTGCACCTGCTGATGGCGGATATGATCTTAGCTCGATACTAGCATTCATACTTTCAGAAAACAACAGGGCATAAATTGGTTTTCGCAAGTTCACTTAAGCAAATAATTACTTATTACGCTCTGACCCTACCCCATGTACTCTGCAAGTGCCGTTTTTTAAAGTCGATATTTTAAAGCGGACATTGAACACAGTTTTTCAACTTTTTACAGATTTAACCTGCACCTTTTTAACGGCTAAGCACATTTTCTAAAGGTGTGGTAAGGATTGATGGGATCTCCGTTATCCGTTCAATTTCCGGTGATTTTTTTTTTGCTAGCAGACAAAATATCAATCCATTTCTCGGCTTCTAATAAATTTTGCAAAACGCGTAAAATATTTTGCATCTGATAACTGAAATTTTCGCTGTCATCCGATGAAACCCTCTCCAGAATTCAGTATCCTGCGTTGGCTTATTAAATACTATAAATGCGGACTGAAATTGTAGCACTGGCTACGACAATTAATCAGAAACAAAACAATTGTTTGATCCTGTCCTTCACTGCTTTTTTCATTTCCCTTATCTTCCAACAATAGAGAATTGGGTTTAGGGTCGAGTTCAACATAGTAAGAGTTAGTGGGGGATGCCATGCGAGGCTGGGAAGAGGGCCATAAAAAAATGCCACAGCTGCCACTGTGGCAAATGGAAGATAACAAGCCACTAGTATTATCTGGACCCACAACGCAGTGGACACAGTCTTTTTGTATCTGGCCATATTCAGTGCATTTTGTCCTTGGTTCTGTTGTGCTTGAAGAACATGGTGTTGTACCTGAGCCCGGTTTTGGCCAAGTGCGCGATAGATCTTCGTGTAACAACAATTCGAGGCTATTATACACAGGATCACCTCTATAGCAAAGATGCTGTAAGATATACGAAGATTGTAAAGCACCATGATAGCAGACTTGCTGTTGTAAAGCCAACCTGTAACCACCAAGACCTACTCTCCTCAAAGTTACCACCTGTCTGTACTGCAGTCCCAACATCAGGGCGAGAAGTCGGTCCACACTAATTGCAGTTAGTGTCATCAAAGATTCTGCATAAAAGATTGCAGAAGATAAGTTAAAAAAAGTAATTTTGCATAATAACAAAGTTTGGAGAGTTGAGAGGACAACAGGAGGATAACATAAAGAGGCTGCGAAACAAGACCCACACAGAGATTGGTGCAAGCAAGGCAACTCAACAACAGTTTTAATGGCGGATGAACGGACGACACCTTCGGAAGAACAACAATGATCAGAAGATTTCCCAGAAATGCAGTGATGCAATGAGGAATATTTATTGCTGAAGTAATGATCTTTGTCTTTGGTTCGGTGGGAGTCGACGAACAAAAAAGCTCTGCAGTTGTAGTTTGGTTACTAATTTCAGTTAAGTTCTGCATTCTTTTCTCGACAAAGGCTGTTGTCTTCTCTCAAGTAGAGAGTTTCACTTGTATCTTTGGTGTCTTCCTGAAAAGTTCGCTGTTCAAATATTCCGTGGCCCCGCGAGATAGTTTAAGACTTTGCCATTGCCTCGACCTCTACGTCTCATAACAACGTTTAGATCGATATTTTTTCCCCTGAAAAGAAAAAAAGAAAATGCAATTATTGAGCTGCGAGAAATAACTATTTATCTCAAGAGTTAACGAACGAATGCAAACTCTGACAAAAACGGATTTGCAAATATTAAAGCTGAAAAAGAACTTCTTTTCAATAGCACGATATTCGGCTCGAATCAAACACAACCGTGGACTGTTCCTAGCTCGCTTTCAGTTATCTTCCATTGCAGGTGTGCTCCTGCAACTAGGTAGTATGATTCCGTCGATGGCAGAATTAAATACTGTAAATATCTTTTCTACAACGTCATTTACAAACGTCAAGGGCGGATCCAGGATTTTGAAATGGGGGGTGAATTTTTGTAATAATGTCAGAGAAATCAAATACTATTTCAATGTTTGAGGGATAAGAAAAAAAAAAGAAAGAAGGAGGCTCAGAAAAAGAGGGGGGGGGGGGGGGGGGGTGAAAATTCACCCATTTTACCTCCCCTGGATCCGCGCCTGAACGTACAATGTGAAAAATTAGTTTCTTTGGAGCGCAGCGCTACCACGTAGAGAGCAATCCTTTTGGAGTATATTGCTGCCAAGAATTAGCCCTTTTGAAAGTGACATTGCAATTAACTCAAACTCTACACCAAATGGGGGAGGGGCAATCTAGCTATTTTACACGTACATATCAGTTTCCAAGATTGTTTTGAAATGATTGCGTCTTAAAAAACAAAACAAAAACAATATGATGGATTATATTGTCTGCAAGTTATTTTCAGGAGGCACTGAAGTTTTGCTAAAATTAGTGAAGCGTAAGTGGGCCGCCAGGTTTTATCTTTCAACCTTGCACGACTTCCCAAAATCTATATCCTTCGCGTTTCCACAGTTCCATCAATTTCACCATTTTCGTTTATATTCCTAGTAAGCTTCGACAAAAAGTTATCTTGATCATGCAGATGTTTCAACCGTTCTGTTATTTCATCGGGCAGGTCACATGCATCTTATTTCGATGTTTGCTGAAGGTACGGGAAATCGCTTTTATGTTAAGCGTGAACTAAAATTGTCTCCAGGGTTGTATTCTTCCGGTACAACAAAGATTAAAAACCAAATTGCGACACCTCTCGTGTCATTATGTGCGAAATCAATTTTAAGCTTGACAACATCAGATTTGATCTAACTTTCAAACATCAAGGAAATCAGCTAGAATCTGACCACGCAAACTACTGTGCATGTTTTACTTAATTTTCGTTCACTGAATTTAGAATGCTCTAAGCCAACCCCATTGTTGTTGCAATGGACATGAGAAATGATACAAGAGCTATAGAGGTGATTTTGCGTTCTCATTTTCATGTCACTTTTCAGTGAAACTAAAATAGTTTTTCGTTTCGGGTAAAACATCGTGCACAAAATAGTCACCTTGCACAATCTGATCTTAAAGAAGAAAAATTGGTCTATAGTGTAACACAAGGACAGTCAACTCTATTGCAAACATTGCTGAAAAACAGGTGATCTAGCAATTTCAATTAAATTTCTTACAAATATATTTTTTCCTCAGTAGGTTATTCTTGTCAGAAATCTATTTAGAAGCAAATCAGACTGAATTTTATCTCTCATGCAACTTAGAGTACTTTTATCTGAGTAAAACTGGTATACAAGTAATGACCTATTTCTAAGAGTAATAAAGCACCCGCTCATGGCGAAAATGAGCCTCGATGGTTGCTTTAGTTAATGTTTAATGATAACCATTGTTTACTGAGTAACTACTTTCCGAAATACCTGAAAGTGGGCAACCCTTTCGTAGTCTCGGGCTTAACTAGCCAAACGCTAAGCCTTAGAAAGGTTGCAGCTTCAATCCAAATGTTGCTATATTCTAAAGAGCTATAGAGCTAGTATGATTAAAAACAATAGGTTTTGCTGCCTGTAATCACTTCCAACACAGACATTTGTATTGTTGTCTTCTTTTTCATTCACGCAAAAATGATATGGGAAGAAGTAAAAGGCAATTCTAAACGTAGATATTAGTGGAGATTTCACTCGAGAGTGAAAATCTCCACTAATATCTACGTTTAGAATTGGAAAAGCTTGGAAACGACTTACATTTTTTCAATAATGATTAATTAATAATAATAATAATTAATAATAATAATAATAATAATAATAATAATAATAATAATAATATAATAATAATAATAATATAATAATAATAATTGATAAGAATCGCACCAAAACTTTATTAAGAAATTCAAACAAGAATCTTAAATTTACAATAATAATAATCATACAATAATGAATCATTTAAATATGCTTTATAAAGAAAAAAAAATGCCATTACATATGTGTCTTTCTCTTTGGTCTTAACACACTAATTAATAGAAATCTATAAAAAAGACTTAACAAATTTCGTACTATACTAGACCATTATAAATAAAAGGAAGAAAAAAAAACGCATTACATATGTCTTTCCCTTTGGTCTAGGCATACTAATTAATAAAAAGCTATAAAAACTTAGCGTTAACCGGCTTCCGAACAATCCTGCCCTGTTTTCAACAAGTTAACCTGACATGAGCCCGCGATGCAATCGAAAAACCAGCAGTTGATCAGCGGTCAACTTCAAAAAAAGCTTGCGTCCTTGATGAGTCTTAAATCTGAGTCCGCAATATGGTCACGTGATACTGGTCATCGTCGGGCTGTTTGATTAGGTCGATTAGAACGATTTGCAAGTACTAAAAATATAGTTTCTTGACGGGCCTAAATTTATTGATTGATTTGTTACAGGTTAATCGCGAAGGGCGGATGGAACATGCCACGATCGCTTCTCGCATTCCTCTGTTTCGCACTTCCCGAATTTTCTTTCCGTCCCTGCCAGAAGCCTGTTCGTAGGTTAATAATTAAAACACCGTACAATACATTGGTACAGGTCAGATGAATTGGCTTCCAAATACAATATGGAAAAGTCAAATACCATATTCATGAATTTGCTTTTTTCTTTGTCCCATATAGACAGGATTTCACCAAACGTTTTAGATGTTGGTTTTTTGGACCCTATCGGTTGATTTGTCTCAAAACGAATTGACGCAATTGCAATCAAACTAGCTTGCATGGCATCTGAAGCATCACTTA